>CAUYRT010018548.1:0-40968 GCA_963574885.1 Lepilemur ruficaudatus | reverse complement strand
CCCTAATTTTGCCTTCATTTTTGGCAACAATATTTTACCAAAATTTTATTTTTTTAAATTAATTTGAGATTTGTAATGACAAGGCACACTTAGACATTGTTTTCTTTTTTTTTTTTTTTTTTTTTTTTTTGAGACAGAGTCTCACTCTGTTGCCCGGGCTGGAGAGTGCCGTGGCGTCAGCCTAGTTCACAGCAACCTCAAACTCCTGGGCTCAAGCAATCCTTCTGCCTCAGCCTCCCGAGTAGCTGGGACTACAGGCACTCGCCACCATGCCCGGCTAATTTTTTTCATATGTTTTTAGTTGTCCAATTAATTTCTTTCTATTTTATAGTAGAGACAGGGTCTCACTCTTGCTCAGGCTGGTCTTGAACTCCTGACCTTGAGCTATCCACCCGCCTCGGCCTCCTAGAGTGCTAGGATTACAGGCGTGAGCCACCGCGCCCGGCAACATGGAGTTCTGATTTGCAGTGACAGGTGCACAAGGCACACTCTCTGTCCTGCACAGGTGATTCCTGATTCTGTAATGAGCATAGCGTGGCCAGTTCTCTGAGGAAGCTTATGCTTTAGAGATCATCTCCAGGAAGCTTCATTCTCAGCACCCTTTCAGGCAAAGATTTTTCTGCTAAGCCTATGGTTTTCTGTGTCTTCCAGGGTCACAGAAACTCCCTGCTCTAGGCAAGGTGTGAGCATCAGCCTGAAATTCCTTAGCCAGCATCCTCTGCAGGGACTTAAATGCAAGTTGAAGTTCCCGCTCCCCTTTGGAGCCCTCTGGTGTCAGTGTGCTTGGGCTGCCATAACAAGCTATCATAGACCAGGCAGTGTAAACATCAAAATTTATTTTCTCACACTTCTGGAGGCCAGAAGCCCCAAATCAAGATGCCATCAGGGTTGGTTTCTGGAGAGGCCTCTCTTCCTGGCTTGCAGGTGGCTGTTGTCTCCCGTATCTCCACGTGGCCTTTCCTTTATGCATGTCTCTCCTCTGAGCAGGCACTCCTGCTGTCTATCCTCTTCTTATAGGGACCCCAGTTTCAGTGGATTAGGGCCCCACTTTGTGACCTCATAGCTTCAATTACCTCCCTAAAGGCCTCATCTGTAAATGCAGTCGCAGTGGGGGTTAGGGCTTTGTAAAGGAAAATAAAAGTCTCAGGATCCCTCCACCCCAACTCCTTGTGCAAAAGGGAAGGCCGAGCCTGGATGCTGCGTGAATGACTGTTGCCAGCATTGTGCATTAGACAGATCCCCATGAAAGGCAAAGGCCTCCGGCACCTACGAAGGACCCCCACACGGAGTGTTCATAAGGAAGGTCCTTACTGGCCTCCAAGGACAGGGGCATGCAAATTGTGACTTTTGATCTGCAGGCTAAATCCATTTCCTAAATCTACAGAATGTCGATTGTAGGTTTATCTTCCCAGGTACGGAACAGAGACAAGACAGGATCCAGCGTTCTTCCATCTACCCCAGGACAGCTACGTGGCTGATGCTGCCTTTGCTGCCTTTTTCCTTCTAACATTCACCTTATCTCCTGAGAAATGTAGACTTCCTGGGCCTCGCAAGAATGTAACCATTTGTCTCACTGCTCACCTCCCTCCTATTCTTTCTTCTCGTACACCCTCTCTCTTCAGAAAACTGAGTTCCTAAATCCTGCTACGGAACAACAGTCACAGATGCATCTTTGGCTTGTGTTTCCCAGGCACGTCCTCAGACTTTCCCTTAATCAGCCTCCATTGATTAAGATCTTTACCTCAGTCACTTATTTTGGGGTGTTAGCTTCAACATATGAATTTTGGGGGACAGAATTCTGCCCATAACACCCTCCTTTTCTTCCTGGACTCTCCTTGTGACGTAGGCTTCACAGTGCGTTTCCCGTTTCCTAGGCAGTGCTGGGCCAGCGCGCCTTGGCTTTGTGCATCACAGGAGAAGAGGGCTGATGAGTTTGCTCGCGTGGCCTTCTCCTCCGGCTGTCTTGGTTGCGACTGGACTTCTAATGCTTCCCTCATTACACGCTGTCCCCTAGTGGAGAACAGTGGAACAAAAGGTTGTCCAGGCAAGCGGCTGGCGGCAGGGAAGGTGGCAAGAGGTGAGTGGCTGCTGGGATGGGAGAGTCTGGGGACAGGCAGCACTAGGAGAACCAGGGCTGTGTTAGGTGCTTTCTCTAATTTCATCCGTGGTGCTCTCTTCACAGTTGTACTGATTAGAACAACGAAGCCACGGTTGGCCAAGGATGCGCGGCTAGGCTGGACCTGGAGTTCCAACCTGGCTGATTTCGTTACCAGAACCTGACTTCCCTCGGAAATAAACCACTGCCTGGTACCCACCCCACCCCCACCTCGTCACCAGCTGTGGCTTCTCTGCCTGCTCTTCTTCTGTTAGCAATATCACCGTTCATTCTTTTGAGCTTTGCCCTATGCCCCATGGCCACTGGAAGTCCTTATTTCCTTCTCCTTGGACAACAGGCTCCTTTCTGCTGGCCTCCCTGACAATAGGACGTGTTAAAGATGAGGTGGTTGGTTGTGATGGACATTTACAGAGAAAGGGAGGGAGAGAAAGCAGGGCAGCCAGGAGTCCCTGTGGATAAGTCCTGTCCTTTTCCAGCCGCTTGTCTGAGTGTCATAGCTGAGAGAGAGAGAGAGAGAGAGAGAGAGAGAGAGAGAGAGAGAGAGAGAGAGAGAGAGAGAGAGTCTGCTAGGAGAATGGCTGCACCAGGGTTTGAAGTCAGCCTAGGAGCTGGTTTTCATGAACCATTTGGTGGATTCTGTATATCAGGGTCAACAAGGAAAATACAAATTATGCTGTATATTATAAAGAGAGAAAATTTAAAGTAGAAACCTTGTGTAGGTGCTGGAAGAGCCAAGAAGCTGTGCAGGCAATGTTGAGGTGCCCCAGAAATCAGCAGTGAGGCAGCAGATCACTACTGCTGCCTCCGGGCTGAGGGACCAAAGCATAGGGGAGAAATGTAGTTTCTTTTCTTTCCCTTCTTGGGTTCTTAGTTGAGACACTGCCCTGAAAACAAAAGTCAAATTAACAAAAGAAAAACAAGTAGTTTACTAACCTGTGCTGTACCCATCACGTGGGAGAGACCTCAGTTCAAAAGTACTTCTCTCTCAGGGCGGTGGCTTAGGAGCCTTGCTTAGATGGTATTTTAACCTTAAGCCGTAAATCCTATGCAGCGGATAGGAGACAAAGAGACAAAGGAGAGAGCAGTTCCAGTCTTTTAAAAGGCGGGAAAAGGTGGGAAGACAGTAAAATCTGTTCCCAGAGTCCTTTGGTGCCTGCTGGTGCCTCCTGTGGGCCAACAATCAAGTGCTGTCTCCAGAGAGGAAGGAATTTTGTCCTATCATTAGGTAAACAGAGGCAGAGACAAAGTGTTCCCTTGTGTTTTCAGTGTCTTTAACTTAACAGTGGTCAATATTTTGGGGAGAAAAGTTTTGTTTTCCTTCACAGGGCAGGAGGTGGAATTGCTACAAGTCAAGGTCCTTTATGGGAGCTGGGGCCCTGCTAGGGGAAAGCGGAGGGGGGAAGGGTGGAGGGTGGGGGAGCAGAGAGAACTGTCAAGGACTCTGCCACACACCAGCCACTTTAGCTGATATGTGCCCATGTGTCTCGGCTCAGCAGGGATGTTTGTCTGTACTAGCGAAGCTCTCGACCACACGCTCTTTGCTCAGGGGGCTTTGCATGTGTGGGGCTCCAGGGTCCAGGCACATTTCATCTTTTTGTGTCATCATTCCCTAGGGCCTGTTCTGGAGAGAGGAGAGAACACTACCTGACTTTGAGTGTCTGGACTCAGAAGTGACAAACAACACTCCCTTCACTTTCTGTGGCGAAGTTAGCCATTTGGCCACTTCCAGATGCACAGGGGCTTGGGAAGTCCCTTGTGGAGCATCTGCCTGTCCGCAGGTGCTCTGCTCTGTGAGAGGGCCCCCCATCCTCAGGGACATTGCCATCGCTGCTGCCTCAGGGGCTTAGGTCCTTCTTGCTGGCCGTACGAAAACGGACTCTGCATCCCTTCCATCCCCCAACCTATCCTATTCTGTTGTTGTTGTTATTATTTACAATGTATGGCTTCCGCGGGGCTCTGTGGGATCCCAGGGGAAGGAAGAGAGTGGGTTAGAGCAGGAGCTAGCTTCCCAGTTCACAGTGTCCCTGCAGGGGGTTGGCACGTCCTCACAGTGAGCAGGACCTGGGGAGTCAGCGATAAGCATGTGAGGTAAGTGTGTGAGCCACTGGCGAGACGACTTTTTCCTGGCTCTTCTAAAGAGGACTTCAGCGGCTACTGTCCAATTTTCGTGGTGATGACGTGGCAGTTTACAAAGTGGCTAAGACAACATAAAGAACAGGACAATTCCAAAAATGCAGATGCATGCAGCAGCACCATACACTCAGGTTATTTTGAGCTTGGACAAATGACTGAGAAGAGACGAGTGGCAAAATTTAATTTAAAATAGTTTATTGAGGGGTAATTCACATGGCATAAAGTCAACATATTGCAGTGAGCAATTCAGTAGCGTTCAATACCTTCACAGCGCCGTGCAGCCACTGGCACTGTTTAGTCTCGAAGTATTTCAGTCATTCCAAAGAGACACCCCATATCCATTAAACGATTTCTCCCCATCTCCCTCTTCTGCAGCCCCTGGTAACCACCAGTCTGCTTTCTGCCTGTGGATTTGTCTATTCTGGGCATTTCGTGGAAATGGGATCGTACAACATGTGGCCTTTCGAGTCTGGCTTCTTTCACTTAGCATGACATTTCATGGATTCCTCCATGTTGTAGCATGTGTATTTCATTCCTTTGTATGACTGAATAATATGCCAGTGTTTGGATAGACTCCCTTTTGTTTATCCAATCATTCGTGGGTGAACAACTGTGTTGCTTCCACCTTTTGGCTGTTGTGAATAGCGTTGCTATAAACATTAAGTACAAGTACTTCTTTGAGTCCCTGTTTTTGATTCTTCGGAGTATGTATCTAGGAGTAGAATTGCAGGGTTATGTGGCAATGGTATGTTTAGCTAAAATTTACTCTTTTGAATCTTGGAAACTGCTACGGCCAGTGATCCCATACCAATTGTTACAATTGTAATGCGAATACTAAACTCTTGGCATTTCTGATGACTAGTTTTATGTGTCAACTTGATTGGGCCACAGGATGCCCGGTGTTTGGTCAAACGTTATTCTGGGTATGTCTGGCAGGGTGTTTGGATGCAATTAAGACTTGAATTGGTAGACTGACTTTAGCAGGTTGCCCCCCACCATGTGGGTGGGCCTCATCCAGTCAGCTGAAAGCCTGCATAGAAGAAAAGGCTGACCCTCTCCTGAGTAAGAGAATCCTTCCTGCCTGATGGCCTTTGAACTGAGACCTCAGCTTTTTTCCTGCCTTCAGACTCAACTGAAACATTGGCTCTCCGTAGATCTTGAACCTGCTGGCCTTTAGATGGCACTGTTGGCTCTGACTGGGCTTACGCTGTTGTCTCTCCTTTGTCTGCAACTTGCTGACTCACTCTGCAGACCTTGGGACACTTGCCCAGATCCATAATTACTTGTGCCAATTCCTTAGAGTAAATCTCTTTATATGTGTAATTATAATATGTATATGGTTCCATTTCTCTGGAGAACCCTAACGCAGACTTTGGTACTGAGAGTGATTCTAGACGAAGAGGGAAGAGAATCTTGAGGATAAATTTTCTGGGATTGACTTAACAGTGCTAATGACTCTGGTTCCAGCAGCAAAGAGAACACCGAGAGTCCATGACATGACCTGGCGATAGATATGCACAAAACGTCACGATCAGATGCTCCTAATCAAACACTTTTAAGAAACAAGGGTCTGGGTCATTGTGTATTTGATACCTTATGACATTTTTGTCACGCTAATGAATATAAGGAGATTGGCTGGTTGCTCCTAATGTTTCTGGACAGAGTGGAGAAAGGATGAGCTGAGGCGTCAGATTCCAGGATTCCAGCTGAAGTGCTGCATCGTGTCCTGAAAGCTCTACGTATGCCCTGACAGAGGCCCTCCTCTCCTGTAGCTGCAGAGCTGAGACTGCTGAAAATCAAACCAGGAACATCACCCTGCACCTAGCTGAGCTGAGTGCGAGTTGAACTCCCAGCCTCGCAGGGTGTCTGCTGTTACAGTGAGGACGTTGGGAGGGCGGATTCTGAAAGTCGGAATGGGGATGAGCTGGAGGGCCCCGGGGAGGCTGGGGACACTGAGCCCCTAAATTCCGATGAGGCTTCTTTGCCAGTGGAGTAGGTCTCCCGAGCCCCAGTGGAAGTGGCCTTTCCCCTGACCTCTGAGGGGATGAACCCCGCATGGCCCGAGGAAACTAACCGCCTGCCCTGAGGCAGCTGCCGCCGTGAAGGCAAGGCTGCTTTCCTCAGGGTGCACCCCGCCATTCCTGTTTTATTCTAGACCCATGACTAGACGGAAGTTCCAGCAGCACCCGTAGGTGAGGTACAAAGTACAGCCTGTGAAAGGTGTGCTACGCTTCAAATGAGCAATTTGTGTTTTCTAACTCACACACGCAGGAGTCTGGGGAACACGCGGGGGCATGGGCCTAGGGTGCGGGATGACGGCAGAGGGAGCACAGACTTGGGTGAGGCCGAGTCCATTGACATGGGCTCACTAGGCAGCTCAGGGAGTCAGGAAGGACTCTAATAGTTTGGTTGGTCGACTGAAACACAGACCCAAAGATGGCATTATTCCGGGAGTTTCTGTGAGAGTGTTTTCGTATGAGAGGAGCATTTCGCCTGGAGGGCTGAGTATAGCAGATTGCTCTCCACAATGTAGGTCGAGCCGAGGCCGTTGAAGACCTGAATAGAACAAAAAGACTGACCCTCCCCTGAGAAAGTGAATTCTTCCCATCTGGTGGCCTTCAACTGGGACACTGGCCTTTCCTTCTGCCTTCGGACTAGGACGGAAACCACAGCTCCTCCCGGTCTTGAGCCTGCTGGGCCCCAGGTCTTTGGATTTGGACAAGATCTATATCATTGGGTCTTTTATATCTCCAACTTGTTGACTCACCCTGGAGATCTTGGGGCTTGCCCACTTCCATGATTGTATGAGCCAATTCCTTGTAATCAATCAATCTATCACCTATTGGCTCTGTTTCTCTGAAAACCCTAACAGCACTGCTCCATGGAAGCGATGGATGAAATAATGGCTATGCCCTGGTATGATACCAGCATAGAAACATAAAAACTGGATGCTGTGAAAATACCATGGGAAACCCCATGGCTGGGGGCTTTTCCTTATTCTGGATTTTTTAAAAAACATGACAGTCACCAGTGATATAAGGTGTTCTAAGTGCTATCTGCAAAGAGAACCAGGGTTCCCTGGTTAGATGATCCCGACAGGCCTTTGAGGAGTGACAGGCCAAGGAGGACATTGTGTAGGGGTCAGGCCAACCCACTTATGGATGCTGGGCCCCATCCTGCCAGGGAATGGCCTTCATGCCAGTGCTGCCAATTATGTAACAATAAAATAAACTTGATGTCCTTTTAAAAAATAAGTTTACAGAATAATTGAACCCATTTCTTTGCCAAAGCCTGTGTTCCCTGTTTCCTGTTGCAAAAGCCATTTATAGGACATTCACAGCTTGTGCAAATTGCTTTATGAAATTGAAGACCACAAGATGGGGTTGCCTGACATCCTTCTAACCACAACTGGGGGCAACAGGAACTTGGGGGGCCTGGCCTGCAGGACGATGGAGCAACTAGCTGCCTGGCTGAATCCACGATGCCAGTTAAAAAGTACAAGCATGCAAGGATCAAACAGGACTTGGAGGTAACCCACAGGCCCCTTGCTAAGTCCTGCTGCCTTCTAAAACACAGCTCCTGACCTTTTGGGGAAAGTGGGTGAAGAAGGAGTATGAAATGTGGGTGCAGTAGCAGAATGGACCTGGCACACCCGTCCCCACCCCACCCAGATATCAACACTGCTTCTATCTCCTTCTCTTCCAGTTCTCTGCCAAGGAATCACCAAACTGGAAATATTTTGACAAATTAGTATGATAGCTGCTATGTTAGGAGACAGGAGGAATAATTCCATCCAGTTAACATCCAGAGAAAAGGGAGGTAAATGGTAAATGCAAGCATCTTCTCGTTGCATGCATTCGTCATGTGGGTTCTTGGAGAGGGTGGGTGCACTCCGTGTGAATGCCCAGGAAAGGCCCCGAAGGCAGCTTCCTGTAACCCAACCCTCCCGGGACCTTCCACTGAGCAGCTAGTCAAAAGATAAGATTTCTCAGCAGATGCAGAACAAGAGGGGACATTTGATGCCTGCTTTATTCAGTCGCCAGTAATCTCTCTTGCATCACTCACTTTTGTTAGAATTGACTAATAGGCAGCATGCCTTCACTTGAGCCCAGCAGATATAAGCACCATCCTTACAGGCTGGCTTCCTGACCGAGGACAGGGAGTGGCAGGCATGGGGCGCTCTGGGCGCCAGTTCCGAGCCCTGCTCTGGAAGAATTGGCTCTGCAGACTCAGGCATCCGGTGAGTGCTTGCCTTGGTTTTCCACAGGGGTCCAGTGAGGTCTAGAGAGAGATCAGGGTGATTCTTGTACCTCCCAGCAGGTACAAATGTCCACACTGCAGGGAATTTGGGGATGTTGGATTATTTTAAATCAGAACCTGCCCTAAGGGCCAAAGTAGCGGAACTCTAATAATGAGCATCAAATCAAGGCTATAGAATCTTGTCAGAAAAGGGCTAAGTTAGAAAAGCTCTAAAATAAAAAGTGGTATTTGAACTATAATTTGTGTTTTGAGCATTTCTTATAAAAACTGAACAGCAAAGGCTCTGGTTTAAGGGACAAGGCGTCAGATACATTTAAAGCATAAATAGAGTATCACAGGTACTGGCTCAAAGCCTGAGGCTACACAATGTGCATAGAACCGGGCATGACACATCTACTAAGCAATATTTTATGATGTCTTATGTTCAGTGTTAATTCACATTGTTTTAGAACTGTATTCAAATTACACCAGCAAGATTTTCCCAAGCAAATTAGAATTGTTCAAACCAAAGTCGTGGGAATACTTAAATATGTTTCATTAGAACATATCCCGTAAGTGTATGTTTTAATGAAATAGAAATTGATTACTTATTGCTATGATTAACCACCCTTTATTCCTGATGCCACTAGATAAACATTAACACCTATAAATGTCATTTTCAGAAGAAGCACGTCTGCAGTAATTTATGGACACTATTTCTGATTTTAAAGTCTATACTTAACATATGGGTTTTTTTTTTTTCTGCTGGCAAATTTTTCCGCTTGAAGAAATTCAGTAATTGACAATGAATTACATTTTGCTGAATCCTTATAGCCAGAATATTCTTTCTCTCTTTCTCAAAGTAAATGTTAAAGGAGATGCTTTCTTTTTCACGTGATCTTCAGGACTAACACAATCTCAGTTGAAAATTTGTACGAAAGTTTTAAGGTCGGGAATGAATGAGTGAGACACTTTTCACTGAGTGCTTTGGTGTCTGTGTAGGCGGCTTTCTATTTACGGGCAGCGTATTTCATGGCCGTGTAAGTTTGTTTTGGAGAGCTAAGCTTATTTTCCCATGAAAGAATGTTACAAGAGGAAGTCGGCTCCCCGGGCAGTGTTCTTTCTGCTTGCTTCATTCACATCAACTCATTTAAACCTCAAGACGGTTCAGTGACTGTCTGCCCTTCATTATTAGACACATGAGTTGTTTAAAATGTTTCACGAGTATTATTGCTGCTAAGGTAAACATACTCATCAGAAATATTTGGCCCATTTATATATTAGATGACCACTTACTTACAACGGCAGCTCCTGCACCCCGCCCTTCTTGCCTTGTTTTCCTCTTTAGTGCTTATCGTCTTGGAACACACCACAGTTGCGCTTGTTTGTCAATTGCCTCTGGAGTCTACATTAGCATGTAAGATTTGTGAGAACTGGGCATTTTTCCAAATTCGTTCACCAGTGTATTCCCTATACACGGAACAGTGCCTGGCATACGACTGATGCTCAATAAATAGTTGTTGAATGAGTAAAGCAAGGAATAAAGCACTTACGGCACCTCTGCCCTGTGCGAGCAGCGGGCGAGCAAGCCAAATACGCGCCCTGCCCTCGAGGAGCTACAGTCTGTTTAAAGAACAGCAACAAAATACGTAATTAAATATTGAATGAACCCACTTCTGGGGATGTATCCTAGACATGTCCCTGCACAAATGAGGAGTGATATTTGTACGAGGTTATTCATCACAGCACTGCTTGTCACAGCGACATAGTAAAAACAACACAGACGGTTTGTGAGTGGAACTTGGAGATGCCTGTCTGGGTTCATGTCGCAGCTCTGCCACTTGCTGGTTTACTTATTCAGGCAATTTCTTAGCTTGGTTTTCCTCCCTGTGAAACGTAATTGTTGGCAAAGACTCAATGATTAAATGCATGTAGTGTGCTGGCCACAGTGCCTGGCACTCCTAAGTTAGAGCTGCTTTCTTATTTGGCCATAGTGCTGGAGGTGGCAGAGACGGTGGCCTCGGACATCTGTGGGATGTAAACTGTGGGCTCTGGGCAAGGGAGACGCAAGGGTGACTCTAGGTTTCTGGCTTGCACAATTGGGTTAGAATAGAACTCCAGGGGCATGAAATGTGAACATGTTTACATCTCTTAATGCTATTGCAGTGGAAACATTGAGGCCAGGCCCCTCTGGGTGAGTGTCTTTGAACTGACCTATTTTTCACAGCTTCCTCCCATTCTCCAGTGATGATCTGTAAATTCTTTTTTGTCCCCACTATGGAAATGGGATGTTGGCACAAACTGTGGGATAACCAAACTAACTGATTGAATAAAAGGTTTCAAATGAATGTTTATTTAGTATGTGAGAACCAGACACTATCTGTAAGATGAAGGAAGCTTGTCTGTTTGTATATTTACTTTAAAAATCCCCTTCATTTTATTATATTTTATGATTATAGTTACTTTAAAATCATTTTATTATGAATTCAAAGAGTGAAAAAATTAAAAAAAATAGTATAATGGATGAATAGTATCCACCATACTTAATACCTAGCTTTATAGATAGTTAAAATTCTACTGTTCTTGGAAAAAATAGTTTAAATAGAAGCATATTACAACTATTTTAATACTACTTATTTTTTCCTTTTTTGTTTATTGTACAAACAACACTATAACAAAAGAGAGAAATTTAAAAATCACCTAAAATTCCATTATCCTAATTCATCTGCTACATTTGTGGTCTTTTCTTATCCTTAGGTATATACACTGCAATAATTTTACATAATTAAAATTACAGTTTTTCTTCTACTTAACATGAAAGCCCAGCATTTTAAAAGTGGCTGTATGGCCTTCCTATTTAATGGTTTTATTGCATAGTAGTTCATCAGCTGGACACATAGTTTATTCAACTATTTCTTTATGTTGGGCATTAATGTTCTTCCAATTCTTATTATCATGAATAACATTGTTATGCATGAAGGACACATTTTCTATGGATCGTGGAATCATTTCTCCTGAATAAGTTTGCTGGGCCAGGGTTTCTGGGTCAAGGTGAGGGCGCGCTGCTTGTGGGCAGGTGGCAGCAGTTGACGATGCCCTCAGGAGTGCCCCGAGCAGCCTCATCAGCACTGGCACATAGCCAGTGGCCACGAACCATGCGAACCATGTTTTTCCTCTTGAATTCATATATTCCTGTTCATATTTCATTCTAAGTACAAAGCAATCTGATCCATTATTTCTTATTTTAAAAATTTAATAAAAACAGTAACAAAAAGAAAAGAATAAAGTAAGTTGAGTATCTGCTCCCTGGATGTCTCCTAGTCCTGTAGTCTTTTGGGGTTCTTCGTGGTGTTTTGATACCAGATAGAGTGGCTGAGCCCATAGTCTGTGAACCACAGATGGCACAGTTCCACCAGCTTGTCCCTCAAATCATGGGGCAGGACCCTTCTTGGGGTCACTGTTATCTCCATTCTCCTGCATCTGTTGAAACCTTGATCTCAGTTTTGAATGTCACCTCTTGTGACTGCTAACCCCCCACTGCCTTCCCCAGTTGGACAGACTCTGATCTCTTACTCTGTTAGTGAAAGCTCACACAAGCCTTTTGAGTTTGGGCAATTTTACTGAAGACTTGGGCTAGCAGAGGGGAACTGAAGCATATGTATTTATTTATTTATTTTTTAACGGATTCCACTAGAATAAAAGAAACATAGTTTAATACAAGGACATCAACATCCTAAAAACTCGTGGTCCACTCCCAACCAAGGGCTGGGAGGGACTGATGGAAATACCAAACTAGGCTGGCCATGGTTTTACTAGGAACCCCATTATGCCCGTGAATACCATACCCCAGAACCCAATGGTGTATACCCCAGGTGCCCCCCATGCCTAAAGCACCAGAGTCTTAATTTAAAAGGCCACAATGGTAAAATGCATGCTTTCCTCCAGCTCTGCGGCTGAATTTTAGTTGAAGGTCTGTGATCCCCTTGCACTGGCTGAATTTCCTGGGCCAGGTAGGCCATCCTCAAGCGGGCCCTCTCTCCACGTCAGAGTCCCAGGACCTCTGGTCAGTTGGGTCCAAGAGTCCTTTCATTAGAAGGACCAGAACCACATGGCTCAGGACACGGCCAGTCATCTGGCCCTGCTCAGACCCTTCTGATGGCGCATCCAGCACAGGCTGCAGGACCTAGTAGTGACAGTGGCTGAAGCCTGCTAGCCGTTTTTCAGCCCTGAAGGTTGTCATGGCTGTGATGAGCCCCGCTCTTCTTGCTGTGCTAGTACTTAACAGAAGTTACAAACTTGACTGCCGGTCAGAAGTGGAGCCTGGGAGTGACAAGCGGTCCGCTGCTGGCCAGTATGCTTTCTGCTCTGCCTCCCAGCAGCTGACCACCCCAGGGCAACTCCACACACAAACCCTCTCAGCGGCAGACTCGGGCACTGTTGAGCAGGTTGGCAGTGAGAGGCAAGGGGGTCCTTGGTGCAGCATGGGAGCCCTTGAACTATTCACAGTTTGCAGCAGTTACATGGAAGTGGCAAGTTTCCTGTGATTAGGCCATGTGAGACTGACAGGACCACTTCTCTCCCTCTGGCTGAGCTGTACTGTAGTGCAGATGCCGATGGCCTTGTGACAACTTGAAGCTCCGACCTGAGGGCTCTTTAATAAAGTTGGAGAATAATTCAACTTCCATTTGGTTAGATAAGAGGACAAAGTTGATGATCTTCCTACTCATCATTAAATCTGGAGCCTGTGGGATCCTGGGGCTGGCCTCAGCTGCCCTGGATGTTGGGCTCATCCTGTCCTGGACCCTGGGAGGAAACTGTAAGGCCACTGAGCATCATTCGGGCATGCCTCAGTTTACTCAAAGCAGTGATCTAGGAAAAGCAGTTCAGAAATCTAATTAATGAAAAGCATTAATTTGTGTCTTTATAGCACAGATCTGGGACGTTCACAATCATGGTATCAGCAATATCTTTTCTTTAATTTTGATTGATGTTAATTTGCTTCTAATCCTTTAATTTTAGCTTTATTTTCCCCCCACCTTCATTCTCAAAGCACTAGTGATGAAATAAACAACCAAACATAAACACAACTTTGAAGGGCAATGGGGGTACTCCTTGTATAGAGAAAGTGTCTCATTCGGAGGTTGGCTCATTGGTGGCAGGAAAGCATCCTTTTTGTTAGGCGTCATTTCCTGAGTTGAAGAACGCAGGATATTCAGTCTTCTAAAGGAGGGAAAACTGATTGGATTTCAAAAATAGGCATCCAATTTCCCATTTACCAATTTGATTGTTTGTCATGGTGACAGAAAAAAAATTGTCCTATGTTGCTTTGTTGCTGAAATTGTTAACGGCATTTTGGAGAGAAAATGACCAGATTGTCAAAAGGCTAGATCTGGGAGATTTTACTTAGGACGGTTGATTTATGTTGCTTCTATGAAAAACAAAACCCCCAAAATCAAAAACACCCCTGAGGACCTCCTCCTCTCCCGAGAGGCTCTTCCTTCTTTCATGGGCTTGCAGGTCTCCTTGGGAAGGTCTGGGGCTCGCTTGGTGTAGTTATTTACTTTGGCCCAGCTAGGCTTGGGTTTTTCAATTATGAGATAGGTTTAAACAAAAACGAAACCAAACCTCATATTAACAATAACTTGAGAGAGCAGAGGCAAAGGCAACCTCAAGGCTGTTTTATGATTACATAAGAGGAGGAGGCTGTTTACTGGAGAACTGGTCAGACTGAAATGCACATTCATTTTGTCAACTTGGGACTCCGAGGGCCCCTTCCAAGCAAACCTTTGTCTGAGGTCAGCTCTGCATTTTCCACCCCGTGTGTCTCTCCTCTCTTCCTGCATCACATCCGCTGGGGATGTTTTCTTCTTCCGCTGCCTGCTGTAGCCTCAGCCACAGGGCTCACCCGAGGGATACCGCCGAGCCTGGTCTGGACCTCGTTCTTGAGCTGCTCCGTGTCGGGCATTCTGGCTATCCAAATGTGCCGCACCAGCACCTGCCATCTTTCAGGTCTGAACCCGGAGCTGCCAGGAGATTGAATCTCTGCATCTTCGTGGCCCCTATTTCTGTTCCTCAGGGATGAGCGGGGAGCAGCCAGGAGGCGCGACGCCCTGTCCCAGATGGACAGAACCATGGCTGAGCGGCAGACGAAGGGCTGCTGCAGAAGACCCAAAGTGGGAGTTATGACAGTGTGTGTGGGGATCCCGGTGGGCCCTGAGCGCACAGTCTCTCCCCTGTTCTTCCGGCACAGCAGCCAAGCCAGATGGTGTCAGAGTGCCCTCTCTCTCCCAGAATGATCCCGGACCAGGATCCTAGTCTAATTCTGTCCTCCCACACTCCTGTGTGACAGGACTTCTTATTCCCACTTCACAGATGCAGGAAACTGAGGCCAGGGAGGAGAAGTGACTTGTCCAGGCCCATTAGAGGGAGGGAGCAGACCTGGATCCATCTGATGCCGAGCTCTCACCCTCCACAGAAGCCCATGGCACCCGCGTCCGGTTCCTTGAGTGAGCAGCACTGAAGAAACCCCCTGAATTTATTTGGTGAAGACTGGAGTGGGTGAACTAGGACAGAATGCCACCAAACAACGAGTGTTAGGAAACTCTGTCTCGCACACGCCAGGGATGGATTTGGTCGTCTCCACATGGTTAACCTGCAGGAACTACAGCCTTGGCCACTGTCTCTAGCATGGCCTTGAACTCTGTCCACAGCACACACAGGCGTGGGTGGTGTAAGGCCCAAATTCCAGGCCCAGTTGAGGCACCAGCCTCGCCACTTCTGCGGTGGGGCATCCTGGTTCCCAGTGGCGTCTTGATTATCCTAACGTGCTGCTCCTTCTATAGGTCATGTCATATTAAACATTACCTTCTTGCTGGGCATACTCTTAATAGCCTTAGGATAAATTCTAAAGAGCACCATGGCTGAGCCCAAAGGGAACTCAGACTACTCTCCGTCTCTAAGGTTCACGCCGCCTGCCGGCTGGCTGCTCTCAGCAGGAACGTGCAGACCGTGTAACGGCCAGCGTTGTGCTGTCCTTGGCCCTGTGGGTTCTGCACTTGCAAATGTAGTCCATGTACCATGGTCTATTAAAGTTTACCTAATTTTCTATTTTGAGGAGTTAGTGTAAGAATGAATTTTTTTCACATATATTTTTTCTTACATGAATTGTCCATCAAATTCTTTTCCAATTGTATAATTAGAGGCCTGGTGATTACATATATGACAAGTATTTCTTGGGTTAATTGTCTTTAATTTGTTTTCTTATCTTTATTGCTCAGATTTAATTTGTGTATCTTATCATCTTTTCATTTCTTGAACTATATTTTTTATAATTTTAAAACTGTTGAAATTATACTTCATTTATAGGTTTGATCAATGCTCTGTTCTAGTGTTTCTAGAATTAATGTTCTTTCATTTACTTAGAATATACTTTTGAGTATTATGTAAGATTTTAATTTATCTTTTTTTTTAAATCCAAATTCAGGTGGCCTAATGCCATTGTTGAATGACTCTTTCTTACCTCCTTGTACTGAAACTATTATCTCATCATATATTTTGAAACGAAGTAGAATCTGTTTTTTTACTTCCCATGCTATTGTATTGATCTACATTTCTTTTTTTGCACCAACTTTATTTTTTAGAGCATTGATACTTTATTATATGTGCTAATATTTTGTAGGATTAGATTCTTTTATAGATCTTCTTTTTCCTTCATAATTTTCTTTGTTTTTGGAATGTATTTACTCACCAATTATATTTTAGAACCATTTTGACTTAAAAGAATTAGTCCAGTTTGCACTCTGGGTAGCTTTGCATTCAGTGTAAGCAGGAACTTAGGAAGTGAGGGTCTTCCCAGCCCCCTCTTCCTCTCCCCTTGGAGCCATGGTGGATGGGTGACTTGGGTCCCTGTGGATAGAGCTCTCCATACAGACACTCACCTCCTGTCCAGTCTCCCTTTGGCTGTAGCCTTCCACAGACTTACTGGACTCAGCCACTGCAGAAAAAACATTACCCGCTCAGTCACTAGTTTGAACATCCCAACCCTGACCACAACAATTGAGGATTTAAAAAATTTCAAGAGACATACATTTAACTCCATTTAAGGAAAAAGTAATAATTGTTATGTGTTTCATTGAATACAATGTATCAATACCCTAATGATTGCTGCTTAGTTTCTAAACTAATTTTTTGCAATCGAAACAATGTTGAAATAACGTTTTTTTGTACATATTTTAGACAATTTCCCAATTGTTGTCTTATGAAAATCCATTGAATGGGAATCTTTACGTTGAAGAGTAGGCACATTTCACAATTTTAAAACATATTTCTTACTTGACTTCCAGGAAGCTTGTACCCACACGCGTCTCCTTCCAGTGTTCATGTTTCATTTGCTTGTCTCCTTTGAGTCTTTGAGGGAAGAAATTATTCCTCATTCGTCTTTATAATGCCGAAGTCTCTAGTTCAATGTTTGATGGAGTAAGTGCTAAATAAAGGTTTAGTGAGTGAATGTTGAAAGAAAATCCATTATTTTTCAATAGAAAGCTAAAAAGCAATCAAAAAAAAAAAAAAAAAAAGAAGGGAAGGAAGAAAAAGTTTGCTCATTTTTTTCTCTCAGTATTCAACTGACGAAAAGGTTCACAAAGAGTTCACTTGGGGAGAGATTTTTTTTAACCTTTTTTTCTTTCAGAATATTACTGGGGCGCACACATTCTGGTTACATATTCTGCTTTTGTACAGTTTGAGTCAGTTGTAAGTGTGCCTTTCACTCAGTGTGCACTGTACCCATTAGGTGTGAATGGGGAGGGAGTTTTGGAGTTTGCTGGAGAGAACTTTGGAAGCCCCAGCCCCTAACTGTAAAGGATCTAGGCAGATCAACTGTAACTGTAGTTGCTATTCGGTATTTGACTCTCTTCGGCTTTGACTCATGCTTTGTTTGAACCCATTGTGCAAACATTGGGCTGTCTTTCCTTGCAGGGCTTAACAAGGAGCACCTCAAACTATGTCTGGGAAAATGCCCTTTTCTGAGAGCTTGGCATCTGGAGGCCCTGAGCACCCCAAAGAGACACAATAGAATCTCACGCTTACTGCAAAGCCCTTTATTTCCCAGGGCAAGGGCAGCAGACTAATTATGTGCTTTACTTCAGCTTCCTTGATACTCGACACTTACTGTGATGTTTTCCACTCCTCTCAGCCAATGGGATCTCGTGGCCAGCTCCTCTCTGAAGGGTGTCTTCCCTTCTCAATTCATTTACAGTTTTAGTTTTTGTACTGACGCATTTTATTCTTTCTGGTTTTCAGTTGCAACCAAAACCACATGCTGCATGAGCCAATCCTCCCAGTGGAGGATTTAAAATGAATTTAAACTCAGTCTGGAGGATTCTTACTGAATCTGCAGGCCTGAGCTTCTGCTTGGGCTCCGTCACAAATTAGTTCAAGGACATTGGGGAAAATAATTATCTTCACAATGTCCAACATGTAAAAATACTACCCATCTCACTGTTTGTCGTGGGGATTAAGTAATGGGTGAACATGACCTCACAAGGGCTCTAAAGCTATGCAAAGGAGCTAACTGAAGACAGGGCTTGGGCCTCTTGACAGCGGCATCCCAGAGGAACCTCGTCAGGGGATGTGGGAGGCTCTGCCTCACGCACGTGGCAAGGACATGCATCCCACACTCTCAGGAGGGACTCGGTCATGTTTGTTCGCTGCTCTTTCTCTAGGCCCCATGACAGTGCCTGACGTGGTGCACACTTCCTAACGAGTGATGGATGCGTGAGCGAGTCACTTATTTTTATTGCTCTAGTACGCCAAGTTCATTGATCTGTTCTCCAACTGATGGGCTTTGCGTAACTGCCACTTTTGCTTTTCATTCACGAATACGGCTGTTGTAAACACTCTTGAGCGCTCCTCTCGGTTCATGTGTGTTCCACCTTCTCAAAGACGCGTATTCTGCTGAACCGTATGTTTTCATAGGTTTAAACGAGTCTAACATGAATGAATAAATGAACATGGTTCAAGCTGTTACAGAGTTCTTGAATTACTGGGTTATAGAATTTGCCCGTCTCCAGGTTGCTAATATTGTCAGTTGCTTTCCAAAGTTTTTGTCGCTCCGTGTGATCCCTGGCACTGGGTTCTGTCACACTTTACTTTTCCCCAAATTGATGGGTATAAAACGGTCTCTCGTTGGGGTTTAATTTGAGTCTGCTTGAGCGCTCCTGAAACCGAGCGTCTTACCCGGCGTTCGTCTTTCACTCCTGTCTGCCCGCGCCCTGGCCGGCGTCACGTCTGCGGCTGTGGCTGCCCCTGCCACCCTGCAGAGGCTTCTCTGAAGAACAGAGGGTTTTAATTTTAATGTTCCTATGTGGTTTATGGTTTTTGTGTGTTATATAAGCATAAGCAAAGCATAGAGCACTCTGTGTTTTCTTCTAAACATTTTCATGGTTTTTTAAAAATACGTATTTAGAGTTTTGTGTATGATGGTGGTAAAGCTCTACTCCACCCCTGTCTTCCCCGACCCCGCTCTCGGAATAGCCAATTGTACGGCACAATTTGCTGAATGACAAGTTGTCGTCCCTTTGGTCTCTCAGCCACCGTTTTTACAAGTAGAGTTTCCAGATGTGCACGGCTCTGTTTCTAGGCTGTCTGTGCTGCTCCCCAGGTTAGTTTGCTGATTGCGGAACTGTTAATAATAGCACGGTGTTTTCATTATTATTATTTCATAGAAAGCTTTGGTAGGTGGGAGGACAAGTTCTTTCAACCTGTTGATGAAAACGGCCTTGGATATTTTTGACCTTTGTTCTCCCAAATACGACCCAGAATCAGCTAATTAAGTATGACAAGAGCAGCAAAATCAAAACGAAACAAACAAAAACCTGCTGGAATTCCATTAGAATTGCATCGAGTCTGTAGATCAATCTGGGTGGAATTAACATCTCTATGATTTTGAGTTTTTTGATGCATCAACAATGATCATTTATTTAGGTTCTCTTCGGCGTCTTTCAGTAAAGTTTTATCATTTTCTTCATGAAACGATCACACACATTTCAGTTACTTTTTTCTCTTTAGATGCTTTATCCTTTTCATTGTAATACAAATTGCATCTTATTTAAAAAATATGTTTTCTTACTAATTCTTGCTGTTGTAGAGAATTGTTGTGAGACAGATATTGGATTCTTCTTCTATGAATATAAGTTTGGAATTTTCTTCCTGTGGTAGACTGCCATCTAGTACTATCAATCGCTGCTCTGTATATTTGGAGGCTATTTTCTTAGATACATACATGCATGAAATTATTATATGTTTTGTTGTATGGGTCTTTTATATATGGTGATCCTCTATATAATAACATCCCTTATCTTAAAATCTCCTTGTCTGATATTAACACAGCTAATTTGTTTAACATTCACCTACTATGCCTTTTTCATCTCTTTACTTTCAACCATTCTGTGTCCTTTTATTTTAGTTTTATCTTATAGCATATAGCATTTTTTTTCTGTAAAATCAAGCTTGAACAAATTTGAACAAGCTTGAAAAAATTCGTCTTTCAAATAGTGAGTTTAATCCAAGCATTTTTTGAAATTAAAGCATATTATTTGAAAGTTTTTTAAATGTAGGTCTGTCGTTGGATAACTTGGTTTCTGATTAACTGAAAATTATCTTTTACCTAATTCTTAAGAAATTATTTTTCTGGGTATACAAGTCTAGACTGACAGAATCAGTGGTCTGAAGATATGTAACTGTCTTCTGGCTTCTTGCTTTTGGTGGGTCTTTGGTAATTCTAATTATTCCTTTCAGCTAGTGTGTCTTTATTTCTTGAGTTGTTATTGAGATCTTCTCTCAGTAAAAGTTTGACTACACCATGTCTTAGTGTGAGTTTATCTTTTCTAATAAATATATTTTCTTTATGAATTTGTGTCTGTCTTTCTTATGTTACAAAAAGTTCTCAGCAATTAGTTATTTAAATATTGCACCTCCTGCTTTCTTTCCATTCCCCTTGAATCTTGCACCTAAAGACTCAGTTCATGACCTTTTTTTTTCTTTAATTTATTTTTTGGTCAATCTTCTCCCCTCAGTTCTTTGGAATTTTCTTTTACTTCTAGTAAGACTAGCAACACACTGAAAACTACATTCTCTTGGCAGGTGTGGGCCTATTGTTTCTAGTCAGCATACTGCTGGGAACAGAAGTGATATTAATTGATTTTTAATTTTGTCCCATTTTCATCTCGTCTGGATTTCACTGTCAAGTTTTTTTCTCCCTTTGTGTTCATGGTTTAATATGTTATTTGTGGTCTTTCATCCTCGAGACTATATGTATGTTGGTTTTTGTTTAAGGGCCATTTTGGTTGGGTATCATTTTTTTTAAATCATACCTTCTTCCTCTTAAAACTTTGTAACTATTGATGCTTTGGGTATCTAACATGGAATGTTTTGAAGACATGTTTGAGGATAACCTGATTTTTTCCCTCTTGTTAGTTATTTATTTTTTCTGTCTAGATATCTATAGTATTCTTTCTTTATCTTTGAAATACAATAGCTTAGTTAAACTGTGGCTTTTTGTTTCTTTCTGAAATACAGTATACACTTTCAGTCTTCTTCTTCTCTATTTTAAGGGAAATTCTCCTGTGTTATATCTTTGCACATATTTTTCGCTCCATTCATGGGGAGTCTCTACTTCAGGGGTGCCAATTATCCTTATGTTGTATAGTCTTTATTTTTAAACTATATTAGCTTTCATGTTTTAATATTTTTGCCCTTAAAAATGTTTTAAAAAATCACTGTTGTTATTTCACACTGTTTCTTTATTTCAGAAATTTAAATTTAACTAGTATGTATGTTCTTTTTATGGTTTCTAAATAAGTTAGAATTCCACAGTGATGACTTGACTTTTTGTTGCTGTTGTTATTTTTTCTTTAGATCCACAACCACTCTTTTCATTTACTTATGATCTTTTTTTTTGAACTCTTGTTTCTGAACGTTTGCTCTCATTAAATTCTTCTTCTTAATAATACATCAATTGTAAAGAGATTTTTCATTTTCTTTGAGTTATTTCTTTTCTAGTCATGCTCTGTGACTTTCTTTTGCTTGCTTTTCGGTTTCTCTGTTTCTCCCCAGTATATTTAGACAGCTGCGGTGCTCTTTTCACCTGACTCATACTTGAGCAGCTCAGCCCAGGTACTGTGTTTGTGCTTGATTCTCTTTTCAGTAAGTCTTGGACTGGTCTGATTTCCCCTTCAGTCTCTAGTGGATCTCTGGGCTCATCCCGCATGCTCCAAGTTTCTGTAGCAGGAGGATGGTCCAGATGGTATTGGAGAAGTGGGAGGGGAATCAGCTGAGATGAGATGCAAACTTCATGAGACCAGTTGGGCTCTGTGCTCTCTTTTAACATTTTGTTAAATGTTTTGTACCGTGTTCGCTCCACCTAGTTGGGGATATTGCTCCCCAACTTTGAATTCCTTTTGCATTTTAATGTGTAGCCCTGGAGACTTTCTCAACAGAGTCAGCCTCACTGTTCACTTTTCTCGTTCCATTTCATCATTCCCAGCAGCAGTTTCCCCACCTCCTCTGTTAGAAGAAGATAGGGACACTCCTGTGGGGTGTTTGTCTCCACAGATGTGGGTATTGGGGAAAGTCACCAGGATCCTGAGGGTGCAGCATTATGGCTTTAGAGATACTGGACTGAGTTAGGCCTAAGGCATGATCATCTTCTCTGATCTGCTCTAAAAACTTGTTACTTGACTTTTTTTATGTTCTTGTGTTAGGCAAAGACAAGTATTTCCCTCTTTTCTCTTTCCTCCTTAATTTTTTCTGAGAGAAGAAAGAGTCTGTGAAAAAGTTTGAATACACTATTTTACCCAGGGGTGTACATGTTCCCATGCATGTATTGTTATGGTCTCCCCAAATGCCACTGTGTCTCAGCTGTACTGAGGGAACCACAGAAAGGTTTATATTCACCCTCAGTGTATAGTGGGAAAGGAATGGGGAATGGGGCAGGGACCTGGTCATCCATGAAAGTCGTGGTGAGAAATCTGGGGATGTGAAGCTCAGGGTGTGGGACTGAGCACGTTCACCCTCTCCTGGGGGAGCCTCCCTCCCAGCAGAGTAGAGGGTTCATGGTTGTTTGGAAGGGTGGCTACTGTTTTCTAAGCACTAATAGGTTTACCAGATGAGTATTTTTCTTGAGAGCAGAGCCCGGGACAGCATCTACTTGGGTGCCTTTGGACAGCATGAGTACCAGTTTTTGCTCAGGTCAGTTGGCGGTAAGATGCCAGCACCAGAGGGCTTGGAGTGTGGGAGACACGGCGAAGCTCTAACATTAATCAGAAAGCGTTCAACTTAACAGGGATAAGGTTAACAACGTTAAGGAAGATTCGAGGATAATAATGACACGTGAGAAAGGAAAACATGATATAAAAATGTGATGAGAAAGGGAAGGCTGCTTTTGCAGCCCTGCAGAGAAAGAGTCTCATGAAAGGAGGTGATTCACTCACTCACAATGGGCAATGACACAGCAGAACTGGGTGTCTGGGTACTTTTCTCTTGAATGAAGTAGTTTCAAATTTGGAACACTGAAAGATTTTTCCTACTGTGTTTTTCAGAAAAGTCAGTGACCAGCTTATAAATAAAAAACTCTGAGATATTGTGTTTTCTTTTGTTTGTTTTGTTTTTTGGTTTAATTGGAGTTCTATTTTTATTTCAAGATCCTCAGAGATATTTCTCAATTGTAAGATGTAGGGTTTTATTTTTTTACCAATGTTATTTCCATTTGAAACCAGAGATTTGCCTTTGGTTTAAAGACTAGACTGATAAATATTTGCAATTTTAGAGTTGCCACTGATTATTATAATTTGGCTCTGGTGGGGTCCTTTAAATTATATTGTCTTTGTGCATGGAAAACATTCAGGTAAATAAATACAAAGATTGATAAATTGATTACATGAAAGATTTAGGCAATAAAAAGGCAAAAAAATTGGGGAAAATATTTATAATACCTTAAGCCAAGAAAGGGCTTAATTCTTTAATTAAAAAAATAGGAAATCAGGGCTTATAAGTCAGTCAAAAAAAAAAAAAAAAGAACAATTTAATTGAAAAATAGGCACCTGAAAGAACAGGGAGTTAAGAGAGAAGGAATTATTACATACTTAACTTAGGAAAAATACTTGATCTTAATAATTAAATAAATTTATTATTATATTTTTTGTATCAGTTTGACAAAAAATTAGAAGTTTGTTAATCCCAGGTGCTACTTAGAGTGTTATTAACACTTAGAGTGTTATTGGACTGAATGATGATTAGCTTATAATGAGGGTGTTTTGTTATATCTATCCAAATTAAAAATCCACATTAAAAATGATAGATACTTTGGCTCAGTAATCCCATTTAGCAATGTTACCTCACAGGTACATTTACAAAAGCCAAACATGGAAAGGAATCTCATGATATCACTGGCCCCAAACAGAAAACCATGCAAATTTCCATAACTAGGTAATTGGTTAAATAAATTAAATCTTACATTAGAACATTATGTAGTCTTTTAAAGCAATTAGGCACATCTGGAAGTGCTCATATGAAAAATGTTTCTAAAAACATTAGTTATGTTTTTATACATGTTTTTCATAAGTGAACTATTAAGATAATTTATTTGTTGGGAGAGTAGTTGTAATCTTTCTGTACTTTAAAAATTCCTAACCATGCATATGCTTATTTATTTATTTATAATATCAAAAGTTGTTATATATATAAATTTTGGGTCTATAAACCATTTTTTGTTTTCTTTATAGCTCTGTCTTAAAAACAGCTATCATATGTTATTAAAAATGAAAAAGAATAAAAAATTGTTTGTTCTTCTTTATGGTATCAAGTTATTGTTTAAGATGAGGTACATTCTAAATTTTGCTAGTTTATGTTCAGCCAGAATTAATTTTTGAATCTTCCCACCCCACCTCCCTACCCTAATACTCCAATAAATTATTAATTTCTTACAGAGAATGACCAATGTGACTTAAATGGACTGTGATCTCCTGAGTGTCCTTGTCCTTTTTTTCTAGTTTAATTGTGATCCCTCGAACCAGAGGGTGACCTCCCACAAACATTTTCTCTATCAGACTGCGTGATATTGGGTTTCAGCACCTTGTCAGAAAACTTTTTATCATGATGCACTTTTTGGCACAAGATATACTTCCTCATGGATGGTTTCAAAGAGGGTGCTTTCTTTTCTTCTTTAATTACACCAGGGATTGCAACACTCTTTTCCACCTGTGTTTTGTCGTGATGCATTCAGGCCACTGAACTGTTCACATTTAGATCCACTTACAGGGAAGGATTACGACAGTGGGGTATGACCACAGCAGGGTAAGGAATAAAGGAGAAAATGCTGCCAGAATTTCATTTTAGTTCAAAGTATTGTAACTGGGAGTCTGAAACAGTAAGACATCCTCTTCAGTGTTTGAGTGAACATCCTCGACTTGAGGATTTTTAGGTTTTTGTGTGTGCATTTATTCAATACCTTTCCTGTTTTGTGTCTGGCTATAAACCTTCATTTTTGTAAAAGAATATCACCTGAAGTCAATAGAAGATTATCTACCATAAAAACAAGTGAAGAATGATGACAATGAAAATAATTTTATGATAATCAAGGCTTTTCTAAATTTAATTTTTCTTTGGGCTGTACTTTACAGGTGGTATTTCTTTCTCAAATAATTAAATTTCATGAATCAACAGCAGTTCCTTTTCTTTTAACTTTGAAAATTCTGGGTTGTAAAAATTATTGCAATCCTTTTGGGTAGCTCTTTTGTAGTATATGTCAAGAGATCTGGCTCCAGTGATCTTAGTTTTAGGCATTTATTCCAATCTTAAGAAAGTAATTCAAAAGAAAAATTATTTGTACACAAAAATGTTCCTTGATAGAAGAATAGGTATATGAATTATGATATAACCATTTGGTATGAATGTTAGGCAGTCAGCGAGCTGATTGTCAGGAACCTCATGTGGGAATATGGAAAAATATGTGTAGGATCAAGGTCAATGAGAAATGCTCGCTACCACCAAAGCTGGCAAAATATCTGTTTGGATGGAAAAGTCAGGAATGTTAAAGAAATTAGAAAAACAACATTTGATTTGCTGCAGTATGGGAAATGAGTGAAGTTATGAATTTCTTTAATGTCACAAGTTCTGTAATCAATAAAAACGTGCAGAAAAAGGAAAAAAGCAGAAGTGGGGTCTGGTGGGAGAAGGACCAAGGAAATGACACAGCCACAGATCTGGATGCGGTGACAAATGAGTCAGGCCTTCTCCGTGGGCCCCTGTCCCAAATGATTGTTCTAAGAGACACATAGTAGGGATTATAATAAGCTCCTTCAAGAGATGGAAATATTGTAAAGCTTTGCAACTTACCCAAGTGCTATTTTTTTTAAAAAAATGTCCTCAGGTCCTTTCCCTTGCTGAATTCTTCTGGCCATGTATCCTGTTCATGATCCTGACAGTACTTCGTCTTCAAGAACCTCCCAGACACAGAGATAATTGTAAGTTTGCCTTTTTAATACATTTTTTGAATTACAAACCTTCAGAGAGAAAAAGTAGTACTCTTTCTTCTGTTCTTCGTAAACTCTGAATTCTGAGTGGAGTGAATAGACAGGGTTTTGTTACGACAATAGCAGTGTATCTTAGGCGTGTGCCAGTAAGCAACAATGTAGATTTTGTTCTTTTAAGAATGATATTCATATATGTTTATTCAATCTGGCAGATAGACTTCTTCTTCCGACTAAACTGACACAATCTGAGCATAAGTACATAAACTATTATAAATATAGGAAGAGTAGAAGAAGAAGGAAAAGTGGGAGACGCATTTCACAGTTAACCAACAAGATACTGATGGTGATGATGGTGGTGATGATGGTGGTGATGATGATGATAGTGAAGATGATGATGATGGTGATGGTGATGTGATGACGGTGATGACAGTGGTAACTATGATGATGACAATCATGATGATGTTGCACCAATAAGCTGTTTTTGATAACATCCTATATTCCAGGAACATGATTAGACAGGCCGTTTGGTTAATCTGAAACCTCAATAGCTTCATTCCTTGAAAAACGATGGCCTGTTTTGTTTCTGTCAGACTATGCCACTTAAAATAGGTATGATGTGGTTGTTTCTGTAAGCATTACATGAATAAAGGATTACGAAGTGTTGAGATTTACCCAAAATAGTGCATCAGCTATATTCAAGTTTTACACATAGAAAATGGAATAGTCCCAATAGTTTATCTTAGTTTTTGGGGGCTCCATTGTGTATTGCAGAAAATGGTGACATCATTCTAGTAAAACTGCATTTAGGAAATGTTGGAAAGCCTTTCAGGGTTCCTACTTTATTAATTAATTTATTCATTCAGGAAATATGTATTAAGTGCCTTTTGTGTTTCAGGTCTTGCTGAGGACAAAATTGTGGACAAGGTATTTTCCTTGCCTTTACTTAACTTGCTGTAGGGCCAGGCTATCACAATATGATGGGAAAACTGTCACGATGGGTTTCATACAGGGGCCGTGTGAGCACATAGGAGGGGTGGCCAACCCGTTCTAGGGAAAGGCTGCTGAGGAACTGGCAGTGTGCAACTTTGTCAGTAAGGGGTGCAGGAGAGGAATGGTCTAGGCAGGGAAGACAGCATGGGCCAAGGCCCGAAGGGGAGCAGAAGTAGTTCACTGTGACTAAGAAGCGGAGAAGTGGCTGGCGGTCCGCAGCGTCAGGTCGATTGAAGGGCTTGATCCTACGCATATTTTTCCATATTGCCACATGAGGTTCCTAACAATCAGCTCGCTGACTGCATAACATTCAAACCAAATGGATATATCATGTGGTGTGGAGGACAGTGCACCTTCGAAGAGCATTGAGGAGCCATCGAAAGGCTTCAGGCAAGATCACAATAAGACGGGCACTTAGGGGTCATGGTCTAGATGCTGGCCGAGGCTGAACTTGGGGGGGGGAGCAGCACTGGACAATGCAAGATCAGGTTGCGGAGCTCTTGAGTAACCTGGAAAGAGGTGGTTGTGGTGTGAAGTAAGGGGGAAAGAGCAGACTGGACAGACATGAAGGAGGAGCACTGAAAGGAGCAACAGCTGGCCGGGTGCAGGAGAAGGGGGGCCTCCGACTGGGGCCACTGGGTGGAGCACACGCCCTCGCCCAAATTGAACAGGTGCAGACTGAGTGGGGGTCCAGGGAGCTGTGCCCAGTGCGGGCCCCTCAGGCTGAGAAGCCCAGCCAGTCCCATCATGAGTGTGGAAGCACACAGACGAGGACTCCTAAGGAGGAGACTTAGAACACAGGACTCCCAGGACACAGAAGAGCACACTCAAGGGCCAGGCAGACGTGACAATGGCAGCAGCCAGAGTGCTGGAGGGAAAACGAAGAGAATATGGGGTCTGTCTGAGAAGCACTTAAAGAAGGAGGTGTGGCAGAGTGGCAGGTGCTGTTGCCACACGTATAAGATCAGGGCTGACGAGTCCCCAGGGCAGATGAGTGGCATGGTGGCGCGTGGAGGCCCCAGACTGCAGTGGCCTGAAGAGTGAGGGGTGATGAGAAAGGTGAAGGTACATGGGAGAAAACCAGGCTTACTGTGCAGAAGAAATAGGTGGGAACTTGCACATAACCTGTGATAATATGGCGTCCAGGACTGATAGGAAGTCTCAAACAGACAGTGAATAATACAGAATTGTGAATTATTTGGTTGTAAATGATAGCATGTTAAATCTGCAATCCAGTGTGGACCAAGCTCAGTCCTGCCATATGGAAGGAGCAGCTTATGATGTTTCTTACCCCAAAGTTTCTGTCTATTTCTTAAACATTTCTCAAGCTCTGGCTTTGTATCAGGAGTGCAACCCAACAAAGATGTAACCTAAAGAAACACTGAAATGTTTCCTAGAGGTTGATGCAGATGAGCATTTTTAGGAAGGGAAGGATTTGTCAGAGTCTCAAAGGGATCCAAGAGCCAAAACTGTTTAAGGACCAAGTGTTGAAGCTCCATCGTGGCACCCACCAGCTCTGTGGGCATAGGCATGGGGCAGAGCCTCCGTGAGCTTCCTCCCTGTAAAGACAGCTAATTTCTCCTTCCTCCCAGGGCTGCTGCAAGGGCTCGGTGAGAAAGTGGGTCATGTGTATGCAGCCAGCACGGGGCCTGGCACAGAGGTGACTAACAAACATTCCTCCCCTCTCTCATGCCCTGCTGTCTTGGGGTGGCCTGATATTACCATGTCAAATTCTTAGTCTTGAAGACAGTGTGTCCAGGGCTAGAGGCCTCAATTTCTGACCCACTGAACACCCCACTGTGGCAGTCACCATTTCTCATGTGTTCCTGAGAGAGATGGGACATACATGTCACGCCAGGGAAACACACCTTTCATTACTAGCGGGGCTGTTTCTGGTGCCTGGAGTGGCCTCTGTGAGGACTACTTAAGGATGTTCTGCTCCTGTCCTGGTGCAGGAGAGCTTGCTCCCCTTCTTGTGCTCTGCCTGAAGAGTACCTTAGAAACGGTGAAGTGCATTTGAGGGTTTTAAAACAAAGCCTAAGATTGCATATATAGATATTTTCACTGGGAATAAATAATCTTCTAAAGTTAAGATTCCTTGCATAGAAAGTGAAATTTACCATTAAGTACTTTGAGAGAGTATAAATCGAAGCTTGAGAAGCTTTATTGATCTATCTGCCCAAGTAAAATATTGTTTGTGCTGTGGAGCCTGGCCTGTGGTCCTGGCAGGATGCACGTGTAGGGGGACAGGCACAGGAGTTGAGGCCAGAATAAGCCCAGGATGCTGCTGCTGCCTTGAGCTACACAGGGCTGTGAAGACACTGCTGGGCAGGGCTGAGCGGCTTTTGCATTTCCGTTTCCATGGACCAGGAGGAGAGGAAGTGGTCAGGGACACAGGGGGACCTGGGAAAGTGCGCCTGGTCTCAGATGGGCCCCGGTGATGCTGGGCGCTGGACAGCATCTCCATCCCAGGGCTGCTCCCTGGGGAGACAGTAAGGTGTGGGGGAATGAGTGTTCAACTTGGAGTCATTCTTTGGAGTGTGTGACTTGAGGAAAGACATGTCTGGGAGACTCGGCATCCTTATCAGTAAGATGGAGATTGTAAAACACATTTTTAACTGTGTTCCATCAGATGTTCAAGACCTTCACACTTGGTTATTTGTATTACAAGGTGGCCCAATAAATACCAAACCAAATCTGTAGTCTTGGAGACAAATTGTATCCAAAACTAATGTCCTCAAAATCTCTGACCCACTGAACCACCCCACTGTGGGGACTTCCATTCCTGATGTGTTTCTGAGAAAGGTAGGACACAGAAGTCATACACCTTTTATTACTAGCTAAGATGTAACCCCAAATCCCTCTGTGGTCTCCTATTCTAGAGCACTGGGCCATATGTCTGCTAAGAACTCGATTTTCCCCCTTAGTTAAAAGCTGATTCGTGTATTTTTCATTCATTCATTCATTCATCATTTAGTGAATGTCTTTTACGTGCTAAATGCTGGGCATAGTGGGTCTCCAGGTTCTGGGGAGTGAGATCATCTCCCAGACCAAACTAGACTTGAGGGGAAAAGCTGTTGCCAGGGTTTCATGAGCTACAGTATGTTAGAGTTGGAACTTCCAAGTTGCCTGCAGTCATCAGCATCCCCAGCACCCCATTCACCTGGCGGTGTGAAGGGCAGACATAGCTGGGGCAAGTGTGAACAGCCCTTTCTCAAGGGAGGTGGCTTATTGTAGCAACTTTTGTCCTGAAAAGTCCTATGCAGTGTAGAAAAACTTTCTTGCATTGTGTGATATTTAGCAATCACACTTAAACATTTAAGAATTCAAGTTGCATTGAATTTGAAATTTTTGTCAAAACTAAAAACTCCTAAATTTTTATATGAAATAGGAGGAAGCAGCCATTCTTATTCTTCCTGCCCATAGCCTGTTTCTAGAGGGCTGTGTCTGGAGGCCAGGCTGTGCATCAGAGGTATTGCCACCCCATGGATGGGGAAGCTAGTGGCTCACGCAACTGTGGCTACTCAGAGCCATTCTGCCTTGAAGGGTGAATGCTGACACTAGGGGAAAGGCATTAGGTATAAAGCGTTTTGTGTTTGTTTTGTCTGAGTCCTTAGATGTCCTTTCAATCAATAACAGGGTTAGTAATATAATAATTTGGTGTGACTTGTTACAATTCTAACTCAACAGGAATTCCATTGCTGGTAGCAAGAGTAAGGACTCATTTCTTTTTTGCTTCTATAACCAGGTTACTTGCAACCCCGGGATCTGCCTAGCCAGGGTGTTCTTCCCTTTGTCCAAGGCCTTCTTTGTAACACCGGGTCCAGGTGCAGGAACATCAGCTATGGAGGGTTGATGGAGCACCATCTTCGGTAAGAGAAACACAAATGTCCTTTCCAGAATTCCCAGAAAGCTGATGTAGAACAGGCATCGTGATTTTAGTGAAGTCTCAATAATTTGGGACAGGTCAGAGATCATAAAAAGTATGGAATTTAGAGTTTTAATTAAGTTCAGAGTCACATACTAATGGCTCCAACACGTGGTTAGTATCCAGTAGGAGATCGTTTCACTGCTGTTTCAAGACTCACAAAGCAATTGCTGATTAGCAAGTACCATTTGCATGTACCAGTTTCCTTTCTGTAGGTTAAAATTCTGACTTCAAAATTACTGGCTAGGCCAACTTGTCATTTTTGGGCCAAATGCCCTCCCAAACAAGTATCTTTTGAGCTACTTACTGGGCTTTTCTTACTGTACTATTAGTTGACCAGAATCTTATCCCCAGCTGAAAGCAAATGAAAAGTTACCTCTTATTCTTCATATAACTATGTAAATGCACTACATGATGGGTAAGTTGCCTTCTCTGATTCTTTCAATGCTGCGCTATGCCTGCAGGTGCCTATGGTGTCAGTCAGCACTGAAAATCAAGAAGAGAAAGAGCAGGAGGGATTTCATGTGAGAAGAGTCAAGATGAAGGGGTTTAATTGGGAGGATCCTGATTGCTCTGGAAACTTCTCCCAAGTGAAGTTAGGAATGGAAGGAAATAACTAGTTGATCATGATAATTTGACTTTATCAAGTATAAATGATCTGGGTTTTGTTTTACCTATACTTGCTGGTATTAAATAATCTAACGTATTTAAATGTAAGCAAATATTAGAATATATGATCTTTTTTTTCAACTTATAGTTATAAAAGAAAAATTGGAAGTTTCTGAATAATTTTGGACACATCTGGTATTTATTTACCATTTATAAATGGTGCTGTTTCAGTCCATTTGGGCTGCTATAACAAAATACCATAAGCTGGGTGGCCTATAAAACACAAGCTTTCATTTCTCATCGTTCTGGAGGCTAGGAAGTCCAAGATCAGGGTGTTAGCAGAGTCCAAGTCTGGTGAGGACCCTTTCCTTATGGATAACGCCTCATAGCTGAGTCCTCCTGGCAGGAGGCCAGGCAGCTCTCTGAGGACTCCTTTATAAGGGCACTAATGCCACCATGATGACCCAGAGGCTCTGCCCCCTAATACCATAATCTTAGCCACGGACATATACATTCAGACCACAGCAGGTGTTTACTGCTTTTGAGAAAGGCCATATAAAATTATGACATAAAGATAATCATTTGAAAATAATGTAAAATCATAACCCTGAAAAGTTTGATGATCATTTCTCATTTGTGTGGTGAAAGAAAGTACACAAAATTCTGTCTTTCCGGGAAGCATTAGAAGAGCTTGAGACTTAGTATTTTCACTTCAGATCTTTCTTATATCTAATCCTTACTCAGAACGGAAGGTTTAAATGATGTTGAAGAGGAAAGAATAGGACTTTGCAGCCAAGCAATACTGGCTTTTTTACCTTTTGGTTCTGCGAATCTGCAAACTAACCTCTCTGAATCTCAGTTTTCTCACTCGCCTACTTCAAGTGTCATGAATTTTAAAGACAAAATACTGAGAACTTCTAGCACAATGTGTGGCACAGCGCATCCAACCAGAGGGAATTAATAATAACAAATTCTTATCACATGGCTGTAACAATTATATAATATTATTTGACATCAGGAAATCATTATTTTTCTCTATGTTTTTCCATTTCAACACCCTCACTTCAATGTGTGGAAACTCAGGAGTTACAAAAGCAACCTCTTTACAGCATCTTCCAGACTTTGTAGACTCAGTTTTTATAATTTTATAATTTCTAAATTTTTATAATTTTATAATTTTCCCTAACCCAGTATCTAGTCTTTCTAAGTCGTTCCACCCATAACAGCTAAGACTTTGATCCTTGTTTCTTAAATAGCTTTTCTGACATGAAGGAGCACCAGCATCAGAGGCAGAGAGAAGAATTCCTTCCATGCCTGTGCCTTGGGGCCCTCGCAATGATCAGTACCTCCCTCCCCTTTCTCAGCATCTTCTACAGCATCACCAACCTCCCTCTTCATTGTCCCCTCCACCCAGACTTCACACAGTCCAGGTCTCTCCAAACAATATGCAGACGGCTCTACCATGGTCAGCTACCTGCGCAGGATGAAACGCCATGGCCTCTGCACACTGAGGAAAGAAATTCTGGATGGTTCTGGGGTTTAATTCCAAGCCCCTTTCAGTAGTTCAGTGGAGAGCTGGACCTGGGGGCATGAGTGAGGAACAAAGGGATCATCCAAGTTCTTGAGCCCAGAGACCCTTTCCTTACTCATCCACTTCTCTGAGAAGGAAACTCTCTGTGTCACTCAGTCACCTGTCCATCTGTGTAGAGCGTTTTGGGGCTGGGTCCCTGTCCTGGAGTCCTCTCCATGCCCTACCTAAGCATGCCTCTTGGTGGACTGTTAAGAACTTGGCGGATTGTGTGTTCTGCTATTTTTTTATTTGTGAATTTCTTCCCCCCAAAACCGTACTTTGTTTTTACACTGTCATTCACATTTCAGTTTTGCTTAAGGAATTTTTTTCTACCTGAGGCCATAAAGATAATTTTCTACATCATATTTTTAAAGTACAATTTTTTCTTTCACATGTTAGTTTTGAATTTATCTGGGATTTTTGTCTATCTGTAGTGAGGGCCATGATCCGATTGCATTTTTTTTTACCCATTTGGATAAGTAATTATTTCAATTCTATTTATTAAGCACTATATCCACTTTGCATTGATTTTCAATCCTACTCTGACGTGAATGCAGTTTTCATATGTGCTGCATCTGTTTCCGGCTTCTCCAGTTTGTTCTAGTTCCAGCCATGCTTTGAACCCCACTTCACTGTCTTTCTCACAATAGCTTTCTAAGTCTTGATGGAGCAAATATTCCTACTTTGCTCTTCTCTTTAAGGAAGTCTTTCCATTCTTCTGCATAAATTTTACAACCTTGTTGTAAAGGTCAAAGAAAAGAAACCTATTGGAATTTTGGTTGGAGTTGCATTGAATCCCATGATCGTGATGCATTGTTTAATTTACTTAGGTTTTCCTCAGTGTCTTTCAACATAGCTTTATAGTTTTGTATTTTTCCATGATGGTCATGCATATATTTTATTAAAATTTTTAGTGGTTACTTTATATTTTTTGTTGCTATTGCAAATGGTATGCTTTTATTTTTATTTTTTTAATTTTTTTACTTCAATAAATTTAGGGAATACAAATGGTTTATTTTATGTGGATGAATTGTATAGTGGTGATGTCTGGGCTTTTAGTGTGTCTGTCACCTGAGTAGCGTAAAGTGTTACCAAGTAGGTAATTTCTCATTCCTCATCCTCCTACTTCTGAGTCTCCATTGTCCATTATGTCATGCTGTATGGCTGCATACCCATAGCTTAGCTCCCACTTACAAGTGAGAACATCTGATATTTGGCTTTCCATCTATGAGTTACTTCACTTAGGATAATGGCCTCCAGTTCCATCCAAGTTGCTATAAAGACACTATTTCATTCTTTTTATGGCTCAGTAGTATTCCATTGTGTGTGTGTGTGTATGTACATTCCATTGTGTGTGTAAAGGATACAGAAAGTGCTTCTTTATCCATTCATCAGTTGATGAGCACTTATGTTGATTCCATATGTTTGCAGTTGTGAATTGTCTTGTCATAAACATATGAGTGCAGGTGTCTTTTTGATATAATGACTTCTTCTCCTTTGAGTAGATAGCCAGTAGTGGGATTGCTGGATCAAATGGTAGTTCCACTTTTAGTTCTTTGAGAAATCTCGATACTGTTTTCCACAGAGTTTGTACTAATTTACATTCCCACCAACAGTGTGGTTATATACCAACTACTATATAACTTCAGAGAAGTTATATACCAATAGTGTATAAGTGTTCCCTTATTACCACATCTGTGCCAACATCTATTGTTTTTAACTCTTTAATAGTGGCCATTCTGACAGGTGGTATCTCACTTTAGTTTTAATTTGCATTTCCCTGATGATTAGTGATGTTTGGGCATTTTTAATTTTTTTTGACCTTTCAAAAAATGTCTGCTCATGTTGTTTGCTTACTTTTTAATGGTTTCTTTTTTCTTGCTTATTTGAGTGTTTTGTTGATTTTGGGTATTAGTCCTTTGTAGGTTGTTTAGTTTGCAAATATTTTCTCTCATTCTGTAGGTTGACTATTTACTCTGTTGATTATTCTTTTTGATGTGCAGAAGCGTTTTAGTTTAATGAAGTCCTATTTGTCTATTTTTATTTTTGTTGCATTTGCTTTTGGAGTCTTAGTCATAAATTCCTTGCCTAGGCCAATGTTGAGAATAACTTTTCCTAGATTTTGTTCTAGACTTTTTATGGTTTCAGGTCTTACATTTAAGTCTTTAATCCACCTTGAGTTAATTTTTGTGTATGGTGAGAGGTAGGGATCTAGTTTCATTCATCTGCATGTGGCTATCCAATTCTCCCAGAACCATTATTGAATTGGATGTCATTCCCCTGGTGTATGTTTTTGTCTGCTTTGTTGAAGATCAGTTGGTTGTAAGTATGTAGTTTTATTTCTGGGTTCCTTATTCTGTTCTATTGATCTATGTGTCTCCTTTTATACTAGTTCCATGCTGTTTTGGTTACTGTAGCCATGTGGTATAATTTGAAGTTGGGTAATATTATGCCTCCAGAATTTTTTTTGCTTAGGAATGCTTTGGCTATTTAGGCTCTTTTTGGTTCCAAGTGAAATTTAGGGTTGTGTTTTCTAATTCTGTGGAAATTTATGAAGACATTTTGATAGAAATTACATTGATTCTGTAGATTATTTTGGGCATTCTGGTCATTTTCACAATATCGATTCTTGCAATCTATAAGCATAAGATGTTTTCTCATTTGTTTGTGTCATAGATTTCTTTCATTAGTGTTTTGTAGTTTTCCTGGTAGAGATATTTCACCTCCTTGGTTAAGTATATTCCTAGATATTTTGCTTTTTTTGCAGGTATTATAAATAGGATTGAATTCTTGACTTGATTCTCAGTTTGGTTGTTATTGGCATACAGAAATGCTACTAATTTGTGTTCAATAATTTTGTAACCTCAGACTTTACTGAATTCACTTATCAAACCTAGTAGTCTTTTGGAAGGGCCTTTAGGGTTTTCTAAGTATAGGATCATAACATTGGCAAACAGAGAAAGTTTGACTTCTTCTTTTTCAATTTGGATGTCCTTTATTTCTTTCTCTTGCCTGATTGTTTTGGCTAGGACTTCCAGTACTATGTTGCGTAGGAGTGGTGCAAGTGGCATCCTTGTCTTGTTTCAGTTCTTATGGGAAATTCTTTCAACTTTTCCCCATTCAGTATGATATTGGCCATGGGTCTGTCATATATGGCTTTCATTATTTTGATGTATGTTTCTTCTATGCCTAGTTTGTTGAGGGTTTTTGTTTTTATCATGAATGAATCCTGGATTTTGTTGAATCTTTTTTCTGCATCTATTGAGATGATCATATGGTTTTTGGTTTTAATTCTGTTTTTGTGGTAAATCCCACTTATTGATTTGGTACATTGAACCATCCTTGCATCCCTAGGATGAAACTCAGTTGATCATGGTGAATTGTTTTTTTGATGTCCTGTTGGATTCAGTGTATTTTTTGTATTTTGTTGAGGATTTTTGCATCTATGTTCATCAGGGATATTGGTCTGCAGTTTTATTCTTTTTTGTTGTGTCCTTTCCTGGCTTTGGTATTGGTGTGATATTGGCTTTGTAAAATGAGTTAGGGAGGATTCCCTCCTTCTTGATCTTTTGGAACAGTTTCAGTAGGACTGGTACTAGTTCTTTGTACTTTTGGTAGAATTCTGCTGTGAATCCATCTGGTCTTAGGTTTTTTATTGTTGGGAGTTTTTTTTTTTTTTGTAACTGATTCAATCTCACCACTCATTATTGCTCTGCTCAGGATTTCTGTGGTATCAATTGTGATGTCTCTTTTTTTCATTTCTGATTGAGTTTATTTGAATCCTCTCTCTTCTTTTCTTGGTTAATCTAGCTAGTGGTGTATCAATTTCATTTGTCTTTTCAAAGAAATAGCTTTTTGTTTTATTGACCCTTTGTATTGTATTTTGGTTTCAATTTTGTTTAATTCTGCTCTCATCATTTTTATTTCTTGTCTTCTGCTAGTTTGGGGTTTAGTTTATTCTTGTTTTTCTAGTTCCTTGAAGTGTGATGTTGGGTTGTTAATTTGTGATCTTTCTGTCTTTTGATGTAGGCAGTTAGTGCTATAAACTTCCCTCTTAGCACTGCTTTTACTGTATCCCAAAGATTTTGGTAACTTGTGTCATTATTATCATCTATTTAAAAAAATTTAAAATTCCATCTTGATTGCATCATTGACTTAAAGATCATTCAGCAGCAGGATGTTTAATTTCCATGTGTTTGTGTAGTTTTGAGAATTCCTCTTGGAATTTATTTTTAGTTCTATTTCACTGTGGTCCAAAAATGGGCTTGATATGATTTTGATTTTTTAAAATTTATTGAGACTTGTTTTATAGCCTAACATATGGTCTATCTTAGAGAATGTTCTGTGTGCTGATGAGAAGAATGTATCTTCTGCAGTTCTTGGGAAGAATGTCCTGTTAGGTAAGTTAGATCATTTAGTTTAGTGTCCAACTTAAGTCTAGTGTTTCTTTATTGATTTTCTGTTGTGATATCTGTCAAGTGTTGTCAGTGAGGTGTTGAAGTTTCACAATATTTATTGTATTGCTGTCTATCTCTTTTATTAAGCTGTTTGTTTAATGAATCTGGATGCCCTGGTGTTGGGTGAATATATTTAGGACTTTTATATCTTCTGGTTGAATTGATTCCTTTATCATTTTATAAAGATCATCTTTAATTTTTTTTTACTGTTATTGATTTGAAGTCTATTTTATTTGATATCAGCATAGCTATTCCTGTTTACTTTTTTTTCTGTTTGCATGGAATATCTTTTTCCATCCATTTAACTTCATCTATAAGTGTCTTTACTAGTTAGGTGGGTTTCTTGTAAGCAGCACATAGTGGGGTCATTTTAAAAAATCCATTCCATGAATCTGTATCTTTTAAGTGGAGCATTTAATCTGTTGACATTCAATGTTAATAATGATATGTGATGTTTGTTTCTATCATTAATTGTTATCTAGTTGCTTTGCAGCCTCATTTGTGTGATTGTCTTATTAGACTTGTGATTTTTATATTTTCATATGTTTTTATAATGGCAAGCATTGATCTTTTGTTTTCATGTTCAGAACTTCCTTGTCCATTTTTTGTAGGGCCAGTCTAGTGGTGATGAATTCCCTCAGCATTTGCTTGTCTGAGAAAGAATTTATTTCTCCTTCACTTCTGAAACTTATTCGTTCAGGATACAAAATTTATGGTCAACTTTTTTCCCCTTAGGAAGTCTTCTGGCTTGTAAGGTTTCAGCTGAGAAGTCTGCTGTTATTCTGATGAGATTTCCTTTATAGGTGCTTTCCTCTTGCTGATTTTAGAATTTTTTTCCCTTTACACTGACTTTAGATAGTATGATAACTACATGTCTTTATGAAATCCTTCTTGCAATGTATTTTCCTGGAGTTCTTTCTCTTGTATCTGGATGCAAGATACAATCTCTAGCAAGACTAGGGAAGTTCTTCTCAATTATTCTCTCAAACAGGTTTTAAAAACTCTTTGATTTTTATTCTCCCTTGGGAGTATTTATGATTTATAAGTTTACGCTTCATGTAATCCTATAGTTCTCCAAGGCTCTGTTCATTTTTAAAAATTATTTTTTCTTTATTTTTGACTGGATTAATTCCAAAGAACTGTCTTCAAGTTCTCAGATTTTTTTCTTCTGCTTAGTCTAGTCTATTCTTGTAGTTTTCAACTGTATTTTTTAATTTCTTCAATGAATTTTTCATTTCCATAAGTTCTGTTTGTTTTTTCTTTAAAATATCTACCTCTTTGCTAACTTTCTTGTTCATATCCTAAATTGATTTCTGATTTCTTTGTATTGGTTTTTAGATTTCCCTTAAATCTCATTGAGCTTCCTTGTAATCCATCCTTTGAATTCTTTATCTTGCATTTCAGAATTTTCATTTTGGTTAGGATCCATTGCTAGAAAGCTAGTGTGATCCTTTGGGTGTGTGATACTGCACCTTTTCTTGATACTGCCAGAATTATTATGCTGATTCCATCTTATCTGGAGAAACTGTCACTTCTTATTTTTGAATTTACCTTCATCTGGATGGGATTGCTTCTTTTCTGCTTTCAGGGTGTGACTGTAATGTACATTGAGTCATTGAGTCGAGTCGTTGAGTAGGGTCATCTGGCTTTGCCTCTGGATACTTTCAGGGGTCCAAAGCTTTGTATGAATTTATTAGTGGCCTTAGCATGGTGGTTTTCTCAAATGTTGGTTATAGTAATGGTGTACTGGGCATGTGAGTAGGGTCTTGGCCTCATGCAGAGATGGAGAGGCAGAAGTCTCGAGAAGTTTATCTCATTCCCAAGTGCTATGCATTTGTGTCAGCAGGTTTATATTGTGTTATGCCTTTCACCCTCCAGGTGCTTGCAGGTAAACGTTGCCTGTGGCAGTATCAGTAGGATATATATTTGATCTTTGTTTACCTGGAGAAACTCTCTGATATGTCAGGCCAGTGGCCTTGGCTTGGCTCTCAGCCCTGCAGGGGGTTGAAGCTGGGTGGAGCTTGACCAGACTGGCCTCCCCTCAGGTCTCCCAATGACAGTTGTAAGCATGAGCCCTGATGGGGATGGTGGGTGAATGGTGCACACTCTGTAAGATTTCCTTGGTAATGAATAGTCTTAATGTGGTGGGAATTGCCCCAAGCAGCAAGAATCCCCACCGAGGACATAAATTATAGTTCAGACTCCTCCCAGTCTGGGCAAATGCCCAGTTCCTGCACCTGCAGCAAGAGCCCACACCTCACTTGCCTTTCAGTTCTGGCCATGGGGATTTGTCCTCACTTGAGATTAGATTGCAGATCTCAATATGAGGCATCTTTCAACCTGTGACCACTACCCATGTAACCTGGCAGATTTCCGTGAGGTCTGCTACGAGTTAGGATCAGGAAAATCTTCCTTCAATTAGCGCTGGGATCTGCGAGCACACACAACACACTTTCTGATGTCATTCCTTCCCACAGACTCCCATCTCCTGCGAAGTCAGATCCAGCACTGGTAGGGTCAAGGAGCTCCCCAGTTAAAATGCATCTCTCACAGAGACTACCTCTGAAGGCTCAGTTTTTTGCCAGACCCAGGGGGAGGGATGCTGCCTGCCACTCCTTTGAAAGTGTCCAAAGTTACTTACACTTTTTCTTTTGAGCTCCCATGTTCCTTCTTGGATAAAAGTTCACAGAGTTAATCTTTACATGCTATTTTGCTCTTTCCAAGTGGGTAAGGCACACTAACACAGTCTCCAATTCTCCATCTTTTACAATTAAGACTTTTTTAAAAAAATTTCAGCATATTATGGGGGTACAAATGTTCAGGTTAACGTATATTGCCCTCCTCCCCCCAGTGAGAGCTTCAAGTATGTCCATCCCCCAGACAGTGTGCATCACACTCATTGTGTATGTATCAAAACGGCCCAAAACAATAAATGTTGGCGTGGATGCAGAGAGACAGGAACACTCCTACAGTGCTGGTGGGACTGCAAACTAGTGCAACCTCTGTGGAAAGCAATATGGAGATACCTTAAAGCGATACAAGTAGATCTACCATTTGATCCAGCAATCCCACTACTGGGCATCTACCCAAAAGAGCAAAACACACTCTATATAAAAAAACCTGCACTTGAATGTTTATAGCAGCACAATTCACAATTGCAAAGTTGTGGAAACAACCCAAGTCCCATCAATACATGAGTGGATTAATAAAATGTGGTATATGTATACCATGGAGTACTATTCAGCTATAAGAAACAATGCTGATATAGCACCTCTTGTATTTTCCTGGATAGAGCTGAAACCCATTCTACTAAGTGAAGTATACCAAGAATGGATAAACAAGCATCACATGTACTCACCAGCAAATTGGTTTCACTGATCAACACCTAAGTGGACATAAAG
>CAUYRT010018546.1:0-30455 GCA_963574885.1 Lepilemur ruficaudatus | reverse complement strand
AGTGCCGTGGCATCAGCCTAGCTCACAGCAACCTCAAACTACTGGGCTCAAGTGATCCTCCTGCCTCAGCCTCCCGAGTAGCAGGGACTACAGGCATGCGCCACCATGCCCGGCTAATTTTTTCTATATATTTTTAGTTGTCCAATTAATTTCTTTCTATTTATAGTAGAGACGAGGTCTCGCTCTTGCTCAGGCTGGTTTTGAACTCCTGACCTTGAGCAATCCACCCGCCTTGGCCTCCCAGAGTGCTAGGATAACAGGCGTGAGCCACCGCGCCCGGCCTATTTATTTTCTTAATAGAAGTGTTCAGGAAATAAGACATGACAGGCAGGACTGTCTGAAGGACTGTTACATACCTCCAGAGTTTGTTAAGTATGAGGAGAAGGGGTGATTGAATTCAGAGTACCCCCAAATATGATAATCTTGGGGAATTGCATTGCCTGGGATATCTTTATTTTATCATAAAGAAGAATTGATGGAAAAATAAGTTGAATGTCAGACTCCACGAATTCTTAGTATTTTCTTCAGTAGTACTCCAAAGTTATAAATTCTTTATGAATAATAGAGAAACGAATATCTGTCTGTATTCTTAATCATGACAAAGTGTAAGATCATTAAAATATTATCCATTGTCATATATAATTACAAATAATTTTATAATTATTATGCTCTGTGATTATTTTCCTATGTATTCCTCCCAGATAGTTTCTTATTTTAATACTTGATGGAGTTAGGAAATCAAGTAATATCTGGATTGAATAGTGTAAAGTTCACTCTAATAAGGCAGGGCAAAATTATAGAGATTAGAAGTCACAGCTGTATAAAGAACACAGCTACATTTGAAAAAAGCTGCCTTCCCTATAACAATGTGGTTAGACATACAGAGCTCAATTTAAAAAAAGAAAAAATCTAGTTTTTTTGGCACTTGTCAGCTAGTTTTAAGACAATCAGAAAAACATGCCTTATTTTGAATAGTGACAGACGCATCAGAGGAGCTTTTTGATTCCTTAGTTTTTAATGGCCTTTTGAACTGCCATTCCAGAATTTTTTTAAGCTCATTCATCTTACATGTATGATTTTAAAGATTGTGTTTATATTTCTTATCAGAGAAGAAATTAAACAAGAAGGGGATTGGATTGGAAACTCAAAAAGTTAATCTACTGAGAAAGGTCAATAACTATTTAAATTGTAGAAAATTTTTAAAGAAAAAAATTATAGAAAATTTCAGAAATTGACAAGGGATGGGAAGTGAAAAGAAGATGGAAAAAGACTAGAACAAAACAGGAAGATCAGTAGAGGTAGAGAATGGTGGAGGAGCACTTACTAAAAATAAAATGTTAAAAAAATAGCATAGTCACAGAAAGATATGTTCTGAACCAAGGGTGTGTGAGATTCAAATCCCAGCTGTGATTCAAATCCTAGCTCTGCCATTTGATAACTTCCTCTTCCTCTTCCTCCTCCTTCTCCTCCTCCTCTTGCTCTTCTTCCTTTTTCCCCTCCTCTTCCTTCTCTTCTTCCTATTCTACTTCTTCTTCTTTCTTCCTCTTTTTTCCCTTCCATTCTTCCTCTTTTTCTTCTTCCTTCTCCTCTTCTTTAAATGCCTCTTCACTTATAGATTATATTTTCCCATTTAATTGAGTTTCTCATAAATTTTGATTCATTGTTAGACATTGGCACTAATATGTTGTAGATACTTTGGATTCTGTTACCTTCCTCAGAAGAGTGTTAATTTTTGATTTAGAAGGCATTGAATTACTAGCTTTTCACATTAACATTGGGTAGTTTTTATTTTATAGTTTCTGAATGAGATCTGTGGAAATCCCAAAGTGCTTGCCAAGCTCTGCAACATGGCAGGACTTAGCTGCCAAAATGTATCTCTCTGTGGATGTTGTTAAAGTTTAACTTTAGGTTTTATTGGGGGTAGGTCTAGAGGAGATATTAGTCTAGTGTATGAGTTCACATTCCCAAGGATTTTGTTGTCTCAGCTGGATGTTCAAGATGTTAACAATAGGGAGGTTAATTAGGTTTTGCTACTCTAGAAAGACCAGCATTCTAATGATTTGCTAGACTGAATTTCCTTAAATCTATTCAATCTATGCTTTTTCTTTTCCAGCAATAGACCCCACAGTGGCTGTTATCTCTGGCAATTTTTGGATAGTCTTGCTCTGTGCATTTAGAGCATTGTGTTCAGTCATCAATTTAGTGAAATATGCACAGGAACTCCTGGACATCCCTCTTCACACAATTCTACCTTCTCCATGCTCCATTCCACAAACCAGTTGCTCTGTTTGCCCTGAACTCTGAAATCTGCCTCCTCAACTCAGGGGAATCACGGTGCTCTGTGCAAACTCTAATGATATGAATTACTGTTGGAAAATTGTTTCTAGCAAAGAGCTGAAAGGGCAATGATTACAATGATCTCTCTCTCCTAAATTTTTATCTCTTGCTGTTCCTCACATTGGCCAAACTTAAATGAAAGCTAGCAAGCTAGAGAGCAAGGACAGGGTGATGCAGTCGTAGATCAGCTTCCCAAGACAAAAAATGGTAAAGGGAAAAGGGTTGGAGATGTTTGAGTGGGGAAAAAGAATACCTAGCATATAGACATTTCTGAATTCATGACAATAAACCATTTTAAATTTATAATGGAAAAACACCTTTATTCACATATTTATGTAATCATTCAAGCATGATAAAATTATATAAAAATCCAGTTTATTGTCTTTAACTATAATATTATATACATATAAAAATGGCTCAACAGTATTGAGAAGAATAGAAGAGCTTGAATAGGCTTAATGATGTTGTAGAAGTAAGGCAAATTCAAAGCCATATAAGCATAATTGGTATAATTTTCAGAAGATTAAATGATAGTTACCTTTTTTAATTTTCAAGGGGCTCCACAAACATCATTGCCAATTCTTAAAAGTATTCTAAAAGCTAGGTGTTATTATTATTGATTTATATGGCAGTAAACAGTCTCAGAAAGCCTAACAATATTTTCCTGTATCACATAGCTGTTAAGGGATAAAGGACAGTCATGTAATTCCAAAGTTTACTTCTTTAATAGTACAAGCTACTGATGATGAAATGCACTAAAAAGTTCATGAAATGAAAGATATAAGTAGATGACATTTCATTCAAATATGAAAGTAATAATATAAACCAAAAATCAATATTAAAATTTGTTCAGAAGACATATGAAACAGTCTGGAGAAAATGGGGCTTTATGAAATCTTTGGATTATTCAAAAGGCATTGGAATTGTGCCAAAGGCATTTGTTGGGAACATATAAGTCCCATGGGGCATGATTAGTTATAATTAACAACAATATTAGTGGCTAAAGCTCAGAAGAAAATTAAGGTATTAGGAGGAGAAAAATATGATAAATATCATTATTGGATTATGTTTTAAATATTTTTAGCTCAAGGGCAAAAAAGAAATAATACATATATATATATATCCTTAGTGATAAGATGTGACATCTATGATGAATGTCTGAATGAAACTCTCAGTTTTTGAAAGTTTAAATTTGCAATACTAATATAGCTTAATCAACATATGTCCTATTTGACTGTAATGTTTAATAACTAAAGAAGGTATACTTGTCTGTGAATATTTCTTTTTATGTTAATAAATCAATTTCAAAGTCATTTATATTACAATTTCATTTATATTACCATTTCTTAACTTTTTGTTTACAATAATGTCATGATGAACTATTTATAAACTCACAAATGATGCTGTAGAGATAATTCAGCTTTCATGATTTTCAGCTGTAATATCCATTTACAATAGTAAATCTACACTTTTGAAAATGCATTAGTCATATATTGAAGATAGGAAGCAATGGGAGACCATCAATTTTGACATTACAGGCTACTGTTTATATGGAATCTGATAATATTTGTCTAAGATAGTTTCATTTGCCTGGTTGATAGCGGTCTTACCCTATTGTTTAATTTTTTATGCTTTTAAGAGGCATATTCAGCCCTTATGTTCTTTCAGCCCTTATGTGATAAGTGATTAATCACATTTTCTTCTTGCCATTTTTTTTCTTTACAATCTTTTTCTTTTCTTTCTTTCTTTTTTGTTTGTTTGGCATTTTTGGGGGGGACAGGGTCTCACTGTGTCACCAGGACTACAGCACCAGGGCTAGTGGCATCACCATAGCTTACTGCAACCTCACATGCCTGGACCCAAGTAATACTACTGCCTCAGCCTCCTGAATAGCTGGGAATACAGGTACATGCCACCAGATCCAGCTAATTTTTTAAAATGTTTGTAAAGATAGGGTCTTGCTATGTTACCCAGGCTGGTTTTAAACTCTTGGTTTCTAACAATCCTCGCACCTCAGCCTTCTAAAGTGTTGAGATTATGGTGAGCCACCATACTTGGCCAGCAATCTTTTAAATATTATTGGAAATATTTTAGCTGTTCTATAGGTCTGATTATTTCTTTTTTATGTAAAACAGTGAATATCCTATCCCGGACTAAATGGACAAATCAATACATGGATGTTACATTATAAAGAGCCAAGTGAACTCAGAAAAGCAGACTTATATATATATTTAACTATCAAGAAGCAAAGGGAAAGATATTTTGTATATACAGAAAGATCTGAGTGGCAAAGTTGGAAATGTTAGGGCAGTATCATGCCAGGCAGCGGAGGGAAACCACCAGCCTTAATGCCACATGCTGCCTTCTAGGGCCTTAAGTGCGGCCTTTTGACTGAATCCAAATTTTACAGAACAAATCCTTTTATTAAAAGGGGCGCAGCAGAGAATGATGAAGCTTTTCTTGCCTCCTTTGGTGCTTAAAAAGAACAATGTTGAAATACGAAAGCCACAGGTTCCCTAGCCCATCTTGAATGTCGAGGAACGAGTTTAACTCCTTGAGTAATTGACTCAAATGTTCTTGAACATTTCTTTATTTCCCTCAGCCCCCATGTTTTAAATAGCTTTTCATAGACTCCTATTATAGCACTTATCAGTATGTTTATAAACTATTTGTTTCTGTGTGTTCCTGCCATTGTATTATAAAGCTTAAGGGCTGAAATAACTTTTATAGAATCTTTGCAAACCTAATGTCTAGTATAGTGTTTGGCACCTAACACGTGCTCAATGAATGATATTGCCCTGAATTGTTGAACCTGTGAATTCTTTTTCCCTGAATGATTATTTCAGCTGACTATCATAATATAGTTTAGATACATTTTTAGGATTAAAAATTATGTTGGTCAACAAGTACAAAGTTACAATGAAATGAGAGGAATAAGTTCTAGAGTTCTATTGCACAGTAGGGTGACTGGTTAATGGCAAGGTATTGTATATCACAAAATAGCTAGAAAAGAGGCTTTTGAATATCTTTACCACAAAGAAATGGTAAATTTATGAGGTAGTAGGTACATTAACCACCCTGGTTTCATCATTATACAACATATATGTGTTTCAAATGTCAAATTGTACCCCATATATATGTACAAATACAAAGTGCCAATTAAAAAATAAAAAGTAAAAAAAAAATAAATAAAACCTCCTAAAAATAATATTGGTTGAAGAAGATTCTGATTCTGAGAAGGTGGTGATGTGAGAAGGAATAAAGAAGAATAAGTGATAGAAAGTAAAGATAAAGCAACACAGGACAATTTCTATTGCTGCCTCTGATAGAGGAGCTTGTGTTGGACAAACCCTTCCATCAAAAGCAACAGACAGAATAGATAGCTAAGCTTTTTTTTTTTAACAAAACTAAACAAACAAAAGTATTTGTTGCTAGAACTAGATTAAAATAAATACTAGAGGGAATTTTTCAGACAGAATAAAAATAAACCTACATGGAAGGACTGAAATGATGAATGAATAAATATGTAAGTAAATCTAAATGAATGTGAGTGGTTAAAACAATAATAGCGTCATTTGGGTGTTTATAATATATGTATAATTAAAATGCACAAAAACAATAGTACAAACATCAGGGGATAAGGTAGAGTTTAGATGATCTAATGCCCTTGTTTTTTTGGGAAGTGATAAGAGTATTAACTTATAATTGACTCTAATAATCAAGGATGCATATTTTACTCTGTAGGGTTATCACTAACAGAATACAATACTAATAAGCTAATAGAAAGACACATGCCATATAAACACCCACTTGATTAACATAAGAAAAGACAAAAAAGAAGTAAAAGGAACAAATAATAGAGGAAAAAACAGAAAACATACAAAATTAGTTATAGTAAGTTTAAATAGATTAAATACTTCAATTTAGAAAACTATGGCATGAGCTAAAAAACTAAATGTTGCTTATAAGAAATCCACCTTAATCATAATATCATAATAATTGTTAAGTACAAATATTAATTTAAAAATAGCTGAATGTTTCTATACTAAGGTCAAATAAGGTATCCTCTATGGTATGGCCACTGATAGATTTAAAGAGGGAAATTTTATAATGGTGAGTAAATTCATAAGAACCATATTATAGGTTTAATTGTATTCACTTGATAAATTGCTGTGCAAATATATGGAGTACAAATTGAAATAGGAAGGAAGGCACAGTCTATAACATAGAGATTTTTAACAAAGTTGCTTAGTAGCAGACCAAGAATATAGAAGAATAAAGATTTAAACAACACAACTAAAAAATTGGACCCATCAATATACATTTACCCAATGAATAAATGAAGAATACATGTTCTTTATAAGTCTACGAGAAAAATTTACCAATATCAATTTACATTATTTCCCTTAAAAGGTTGTATTCAGAGTTGTGTAAGCATCAATACTATCTAATTTGAGAACATCATCCCAGAGAAAAACCCTATACCTATTAGCAGTCATACTCTATCCTACCCTATCACTTACCCTTGTCTACCCCTAAGCAACCATTAATCATTTTCTCCCTATAGATTTGCCTATTCTGGATATTTTAAATGAATGTGTTATTTTATTATTGGCTAATTTCGCTTGTTGTACTGTTATTGAGTTCATCATGTTGTTACACATATTAGTACTTTATTTCTTTTTATTGCTAAATAATATTCTATTGTATGGATATATCACATTTTGTTTATTAATTCCTCAGTTTCCTCTTTTTGGCTACTATGAATAATGCTGCTATGAACATTCATATACAAGTGTTATGTGGATATATGTTTTTATTTCTCTTAGGTATATACCCAAGAATAGAATTTCTGGGTCATGTGGTAGTCTATATATAATACATTACAGAATTGACAAATTATTTTCCAAAATGGCTGCACCAACCTACATTTCTATCAGCAATATTTGAAGATTATAATTCTATCACATCCTTGACAACAAATGTAGCCATCCTAATGATTATATAGTGTTATCTCATTGTGATTTTGATTTGCAGTTCCCTAATGATTGTGGGCATGTTTTCAAGTGCTCATTTGTATACCTATTTTTAGGGATATGTCTATTAAAACACTTTGCTTGTTTATTTAATTTTGTTATTCATTTTTTTATTGTTTTTTAAGAATTCTTTACATATTCAGAATACAAGTACCTTATCACACATACAATTTTTTCCCACTCTGTGGGGTGTTTCTTTCCTTTTCTTTTTATTTAGTTATTTATTTAAAATAAAAATTATATATATATTTTATACAATATGTTATCATGAAATATGTATGCACTGTGGAAGGGCTAAATTGACTTAATACAAGCGTTATCTGACATACTTATCACTTTTTGTAGTGAAAATACTTAACAACTACTTGCTTAGCAAATTTCAAGAATAAAATATACTGTTATTAACTGTAGTCACCATGTTGTACAATACATCTCTTGAATTTATTCCTCCTACGTAACTGAAATTTTTAATCCTTCTACCAACATCTTGCAAACCACCCTCTTCTTTCACTTTTTTAATTGTATCAATTACAACATAAAATTTTTAATTTTGATAAACCCAATTTATTTATACTTTTTGTCACTTGTGCTTCCAGTGTCAGATCTAAGATATCATTACCTAACTAAAGAGCGTGAAGTTTTACTTCTATGTATTTTTCTAAGAGTTTAATAATTTTAGCTATTATCTTTAGGTCTATGATCTGTTTGGAGTTAATTTTTGTTGTTGTGTAGTATGACACTAGTGTTCAACTTCATTCCAAGGCAAGTGAAAGAAAGTAAATACAGAAAAAGAGCTAATAATTTGAAAACCAAATAGAGAAAACAATAGAGAAAAATCAATGAAACGAAAACTTGGTTATTTGAAAAGATCAATAAAATTGACAGTCCACTAGCAAAACTGAAAAAGGCAAAAAAATAGGACACAAACTACCAATATTAGGAATGAAAGAGGGATATCCCTACAGAGCTTATAGACATCAAAAATATAATAAGGACATACTATTAACAGCTCTATAAACACCAATTTAACAACTTACATGAAAAACTACCACAGTTCCTCTGAAATGAAATAAATATTGTAAATAGCCCTATAAATATTAACTTACATAGAAGCTTCAGGCAGTTGCAATGTTAAACAATCAATGCTCATTTTTTTCAACAAATGCTCTGGGGATGGGCCTTTGATCATGGAGTGATCTTCGTGTCAACTCAAATAAAAACAACATCTGTGAATATAATTTTCTAGGGAGCGACAAGATATGTCAAGTAGTGACAATATTCTGAGTGGGAAATGGATTTGGTGAGGACCTCCAAACTTTGCTGCAAAGCTATAGTCTTACACTGCTACCATGGCTGTGAAGCTACTGGCTTTCAAAGTTACTATAGGGAGGACAGGGAGTAGTTTGTACCAGGTATTCTGCTGTTATTAGTGAGATTCTGAATATTTTGTGAAAAAAACACCAATCATATTATTTCTGGATTTAGTATAAATCAGAGAGCTTTGGAAAAAATTGATTTTGACCATTTTTGCCAATATATTTTTTGCTTTTTGTATAGGAAAATAAATGAAGGGCTCTACTTTGCTACTCCAGAATTAATAACAAATATAGATCATTTTATTGAAAAGCAAAAAGATATCACTAGTCTTTCTATTCTGAGTATATTCTTAAAAAATAAGGAAGTTTAATTAATACTGTCCTCATAACAGCAGGTTGTCATCTGTCCAATGAAAATTAAATAAAATCACAGAAAATAATAGTTGAATAAATTATTCTTTGAAGAACTTTAGTTTTCATAATTTGGTAGTGTTTTTATAGAAGCTCTTGGATGGTACTGGGAAATCCAGCTGTGACTTACACTTTTTGAAGCTATCTAATTAAGTTTGAAATAATTAGTCATATTCTTTCTCAAAGTTTCAAACTTAGGTACAACCTAAGGAGATAATTTTTACTTTTTGAGTTAATTTGCATCTCTACCATATTTTAAATGAGTCCCTCTTGGATTTTTCCTAAAATATGTAAGAGTAAACTGACTCAAGTATCAAAAGATTTGAAAGTAAAAAGCTTGTAATATCATAGTCATAAATTTGGAATGGGTTATAAACTTTACAACATTAACTGTCTGAACTCTATGGACTTTATTTTCTCTGAAAGTAAGGATCTGAAATTACTGAATCAGAAGAACTCAGTAACATAAATGTGAATTTATTTAATAGTGGGAGATAATTTGTATGAGTTATTAATTCAGAGATCCAAAGTAGATGACATACACTAATAAGTTTAATAATAAAATGCACACACACATATTTCTTCACCTATAAAATGTAGAATGTGGTAATATGTATCTCATAAGCTTATTGTGAAGATTAAATGAAATAAAATATGTTCTGAAAAATAGAAATCTCAAAATAAATGTACATTTTGGTGGCAGCTTTTGCATTACTTTCTGTTGTTTAATTTTAAGACAAAGCAGTTATTCTGATAGAAAAGAAACTGTGTTATTGTTATTATAGATGTTGCAGTGAGGATCATCAGAAAAAAGTTAGAAATAATGGAAATCAGATTGTTACCTCACAATTAAACCAATAAATCAACATATTATGGATCATAATAGAACAATATGGTTACTTTAAAAAGACAATATGGCAACTAGGCCAGAGGAATTTATGCCAAACCAAACTCTATCAAGATGTCTAAAGAAAGAATGTGTCAGAAACAAGGTGGCTTTTTCACCCACTGAACCACAAAAAAGTGAAGTCAAAGATGTGAACATTAACATTACCCATATGATATTATTCCAGAGAGTAAATGACAGTGTATTCTGGAGGCAACCACGAAAAGCTAGCCAAGTTCAGTGCTGCTAAACATTGAAAAATATATATAATCTCTCTCACCTCTCACTTCAAATAGATGTGTTTCCATTCTTTTTTTCTAAATTAATTATAAATACCTTATTATTTAATGATATCTTTCTATTGGTGTTGCTACATAGACAAAATATGCTTAGAAGGAAATAATAACACTATAGTTTTTCATCTCAGACTCTATGAATTTATTTATTGCAAGTCTACCTCTGATGGACAGCCACCTCATCTTATGTCACTTATTCCATTTTCTTATCATCTGAGGTTAATATGTAGACTTGGAGCTATGGAACATTCACTTAGGAAAATTTCTGGGACTGGGAGAAGATTTTAGGTGAGAGCAGGTGAAACTCTGGCTCTAAACAAACTCTGTGACACTGATGTCTATCACTTTTTCTGCAATGATTGCATATAAACTCTTTTCCACCATCTAACTCTTTTCACCATTGGGGAGTCATGGGAAGGTGTATGGACTGAGAAACTTGAATTTAAAACCAAATGACTCTCTCTTATTAACTGGAAAGTATTGTATTCACCATTTGTATAGATGAAACGCAATAGAAATCCTGGTTAAAGTAATTAAAAGAGAAAAGTGATTGGGCAAGTCCTTTGGAGAAACACATAATTCCATAATATAAAAATAAGCTATCTTCTATACTTATTTCCTAGCAACATACAACAAATGTTTGGTAGAGATTAATTCAAATTAACATTCAATGCATATTTTTGTAGTTACTGAAATATAAGCACAGTAAATTGATATATCAATATTAATACTTACAAAAAACACAGTAATAAAATTTATGTTGCTTTTTCTACTATTTCCCTTGATTTTAAAAAGTATTTTTGCTTTAATTAAAAACATCAATCTTTTATAACTACATTTATGTTGTTAATTTATGAACAATGCAAGTAAGATAATTTTGAAACTGTATGCATAATTTATGCTGAAGGCCTTCAGTTAATCAAAACTCACATTAAACCTGATTCTAAAAGAAACAGAATCAGGTTTAGCCTTGAGTAAATTTGCGGCTTCAAATATATTGAGCAGGTTATATTATTAGATAATCCAGCAGGCAATTTTTTGGCCAGTAGTAAAATAAAATGACTTGAATAGCAACTGAATAAGGTGAGCCATTTGGTTCTTTTATTTTATCATTTATCTATCCATTATTTCTTTTTAAAATTGAAGAGTGTTTATTATCTACCAGGAACTATACTAGGCTTTGAGGATACAGCAATAAGGAAGACAGCAAGGCCCCAAATCTCACAGAACTTAAATTCTAATAAGAAAAAATTGACAACAAACAGATAAACTAATAGTGGCAGGCAGTGATAAGTGCTTTAAAAAGTGAATCAAGACAAAGTGATAGTAACTGAAATGGGCATATGATGGTCAAAAAGACTTCTCAAAGTTAAAAAAAAGCCCAGCATAAACGGATATTTTTATCATAATAATACATTAAAAGTCTCAATGTTGCAAAAATATTAATTCCCCCAAATTTATCTATAATTCAAAGTAATCACAATCAAAATTGTAGCAGGCTTTTTTCTTTAAATTGGTAAATTGTTTCTAAAATATTTACAGAAATGCTAACTTTCAAACAAGCCAGGAAAATTTTGAAGAAGGTGATGCTCAAGGACTTGCATGACCAAACACAGCAATTAGCTTATTGTGAAGCTAGTTAAGATAGTGTGATATAAGCCAATGAAACAGAACCCCAGGAAACAGGCCTACACAAAAGGACACAATTTAATTTAAACTGAAGCATGGTTAGAAAAGAGGAGTCTTTTCTATAGATGGTGCTGAGTGATTTGGATATCCAAATAGAAAACAAATGAATCTTTATCCCTATCTCATACTACACACAAAAAATGATGTATTCTAGATCTGAATGTGTTAAGGAAATCAATAAAAATTGAGAAGATAGGAGAATTTCATCATGACTTGAGGATAGAAATACACACATATACAATAACATTATAAATAAAAGTCTAGAAAATTATATAAATCTGAGGATAATAGTCACTTCAAAGACTAAAGAAACATATCGTGATTAAAACTAATGAGAGCATCCTAAAAAGTGGTTATAGTTTTAGTTCTTGATACACTTACTGGTAACATAGGTTTTCAGTTTGTAATTATTTAATAAATTTTCCCTGCATGTACATTTATCGGGTGTACTTTTTACATATTTAGTATATTTATAATAAAAATAGTTTGAAACCAAAAGAAGGCCTCTCTGAGCTGATATCATTTAAGACTTTGCATATAAACCATTACAATTTTCTAAAAGCTTTTGCTATTATACAAAATAATATTGTTCCACAGTGAGTCTTATTAGTTCTTATAATGGGTATGTAAGGGTGTACTTCTATCAATAGGAGATTTAAAAGCTAAAGGCACTTACCCCAAACCCTTACCAAAATCTGTTAATAAAAATTACCCAAAACTAAAATACTGACCCTATCTTTCTCTGAGTTTCCTCAGTATGGAATTTTGGGAAGTCATATAGTTTTGGCAAAGAAAAGGTAAGGGGAAATATCTGTTCAACCAAAAAGCATTTATTTAATTTCCATTAATCCTATGCCTAGCCACAGTGGCATAAGAACAAATTTCAAAAGACTTAGGAAAAACAGTCATATGAAAAAAAATATATATTGTAAGTGATAAACATTAGAAATGGAGGTTTCAAGAAAGAAAGGCAAAAGTTAAATGGCAAATGACACTTTACCTCAATATCTAGTTGATTGTGTTGAGGACTCTAATGAAGGGTCACATATGTGTGCCCCATTCCTTACTCTGTCCAGAGGAAAACAGTTGTTAGTCAACTCCAAAGAACTTTACCCAGGTCACATTCAAGAATTTCAAGAACCCAGTTTATACCTCCAAAATTAAAGATAGAACATGGCTCAGCAGAACTGAAAAAATAAAAACAGTTATGAAAAAGAAGGTACATGGAGCGAAGTATGGACTTTTTATTGACGTTAAAGAGTAACCAAAGAATACTGATGAGTAGGGAAGTGATAAGATTGGGTTTGTGATCGGTAGAAATGACTTTAAGCAGCAATATGGAGAACTGAATGGATGGCAAGTGTGTGAAGGGTAGATGAGATGCTGCTAAAATGTGCCAGGCAGGAGATGAGAAAGAACTGAACTAAATCCAGAGGATTTAGAATAGAAAAAACAAAGAGGAAGCTAGAGATAGATTTAAGAGACAGTTAAGAAAATAAAGGTACGAGAATGAAGGTAAGAAAGGAGTTTCAGAGGACATGGGTGACTAGTCTTTGACACAGTATGTTACATCTACACAAAGATAAATATCAGAAAGATGGCAATATATAAACTAAGATATATTTTTTATTGTCAACTGTGGCATTTACAGCTATGTGTGTGGTTGCTAAAGAAACTGTAAAAGAGAGAAGACAATGAAGACAGAAATCTAGTAAAGGGGTCGTCTTAAAATTAGAAGTCCATGAGATTAGGGAAGCAGAATATAATCATGGAAGCAATTAGAAGAGATTTCCAAAAGAGAAAAAAATGATCAGCAGTGCCAAAAGCATAAAAATGGCAAGAAGGATAATAAAAAGAACTGGTTTTGATAACAGGAAGGTCATGAGTAATCTTTGCGAGAGTCACGAACACATAATTGCGCACAGAAGATCAGTTGCAGTGTCTATAAAGATGGTTGAAAAAAATAAGCACAAGTATGAATGTTACTTGTCATGGACATTGGTTAGCACAAAGAACAATAAAACATCAATAAAAATACTGTACAAATAGTCATTGCATTTTTTTTCCTGTGTAGGAAAGGCAAAACACAGGTATAACATTTTTAAGTGCATATTGTCAATCAGACTCTGTTGACAATGTAATCCAATAAATTTCAATTATTTTTCAAGAATGAATCAACTGTTTAATTTCAATTGGACATTAGAAATTAAAGTGTAAAAAATGCAACATGGGCATATACAAACTGTCAAAGACTGAATCCATGAAAAGTTGCAATACCAGTTTTTGAGGATTTTTCTATACACCACATAGTATAGAGTTCTCACAGCAAAGTGTGCTTACTCAGATCATAGCACTTATTGTATTCTATAGTATAATTTATTTTATTTTATTTTATTTTATTTTATTTTGAGACAGAGTCTCACTTTGCTGCCCGGGCTAGAGTGAGTGCCGTGGCGTCAGCCTAACCCACAGCAACCTCAAACTCCTGGGCTCAAGCAATCCTTCTGCCTCAGCCTCCCAAGTAGCTGAGACTACAGGCATGTGCCACCACGCCCGGCTAATATTTTCTGTATATTTTTAGTTGGTCAATTAATTTCTTTCTATTTTTTTTTTTTTTTTTTTAAGTAGAGACGGGGGTCTCGCTCTTGCTCAGGCTGGTTTCGAACTCCTGACCTTGAGGTATCTGCTCGCCTGAGCCTCCCAGAGTGCTAGGATTACAGGCATGAGCCACCGCGCCCGGCCTCTGTAGTATAATTTAAATGTCCCTGCTGTCTCATGTTTTAGATTGTTAGCTTCCAGAAGACAGACTAGGCCAATGTCCTTTGTATCATTTTACCCTTAAGTCATGACATATGCAATGAATAGATGAATAAATATAGGGGATCATCAGAGGAAAGAAGTGAAAAAGAAAAGGATGTTCCACATATACTGAAATGAGCAATAAGAAGTTATGATTTTGTGAGAACAATGAGCTATAAAGAATAAGCAAAGTTGTTTCATTAGAAATGTATATGCAAAGGCAAATATGGATTACCAATGAATCACTAGAAATCTAAGCAATTGTGTCCTAAAAGAGTGGTGAATAAATGTAAAGTATCCATTAAAAAGGTATAAAGGATATGGTCAGACAATTCATAAAAGAATAATTATGACTGAATAAGAAGCATATGACAAGATATTTGATCTCAATAGTAATCAGATAAGTGCAAAATAAAAAGTAACATAACATTTCTTGCTTTATAAAATTTGCCTTTCAGTTTCTTGACATTGGCCTTGACGATAATGTTTTGTATATTGCACCAAAAGCTCAAGCTACAAAAGCAAAAATAAATAAATGGGACTACAGTAAAATAAATAGCTTCTGCACAGCAAAGGAAACAACAAAATAAAAAGGCAACTTATGGGCTACTAAAAATATTTGTGAAACATATATCTCATAAGAGGCTAATATCTAAATTTTATAAAGAATACTTACAACTTAGTAGCAGAAAAATTAATAACCTAATTTTAAAGTGGACAAAAGTTCTGAACAGACATTTCTCCAAAGAACACATGAAAGTGGCCAACAAGTATATGAAAAGGTGTTCAACATCACTTATCATCAGGCAAACACAAATTAAACCACTATGAGATACTGCCTCACACCCATAGAGATGGCTATTATCAAAAAGACAAGAGATAATAAATGTCAGTGACAGTGTGGAGAAAAATAACCCCTAATACACTGTTGGTGGAAATGTAGATTAGTATCACCATGGTGGAAAACAATATGGAGGTTCCTAAAGAAATTAAAAATAGAACTACCATATGTCCCAACAATTCCTTTCCTAGGTTTATACCCAAGATAGATAAAATCACCACTTCATGAAGATATTTTCACTCACATGTTCATTGCAGCATTATTCACAATAACCCATATGGAAGCAACCTAAATATCCACTGATGGATGAATGGATAAGGTAAATGCAGTATGTGTGTGTGTATGTGTGTATGTATATACATATATCTACATATAAAAATAGATATACACACACACAATGGAATATTATTCAGCCTTAAAAGAGGTGGTCCTGCCATTTGCTACATCACGTGTGGACCCAGAGAACATCATGCTGCGTGAAATAAACCAGATCCAAAAAGAAAAATATTGCATAACTTCACTTATATGTGGAATATGAAAACAAGAAGCTCAAATACACAGAGATAGAAAATGAAACAATGGTTAACAGGGACAGGCAGGGTTGGAGGGGAGAAGAAATGGGAAAATGTAGGTTAAAGGACATAAAATATATAGTATGAGCAAGTTTAGAAATATAATGTACAGCATTAAGAATAAAGTTAATAACATTGTATTAGGGATTTTTGTTAAATAAATAGATTTTAGCTGCTCTTGTCACACAAAAAAGTAACTGTGTATGATGATAAATATATTAATATGCTTCACTATAGTAATCATTTTACTGCCTATTATAATAGATATGTATCCCATAGTGTCATGTGGTAAACCTCAAATACACACCACAAAACTTATTAAAACAAAAACAAAAACAAGAAAAACAAAAGTTGCCTTTCAATGCTAGATTTTCCTAGCATTGCTAAAATTGGGTCCGGGGATAGAAAACGCTTCAAACTGTGGTGACAGCAGCACAGATTTTCACATTTATTGAGGATAGTTTGGCTGTATGTACCTAAATTTAAAATTCAGCAATCCCATTTCTGGGATCAATCCATTTTAAGGATATATCACACAAGTGCACAGGGATATACGTCCCAAGTTTTTTTGACGCCTTTGTAACTATAAAAAATAGAGCTATAAATACGAGGAAGTGTAAAATAAATTATATTACAGGCATGGTATATGTTATGTAGCTATGTAGTCTTTCAAAAAAGTATGGTAGAGGTCTACAATGGACTCAGAAAAATATCAGTTATTTTTTAAATAAATATAAATATTCACAAAATAGACATAGTATGACTCCATTTGAAAAAAATATATAGAATGCCTAGAAATATGTATATATTGCATGTGTCTAAATAAAACCTAGAAAGATAAACACTGAGCTGATAACAATGACCAGTTCTATGAAGCATAAGTAAATGAGCAGAGATGTTTACTTTTAAAACATTTACTTTCAATTTTATATTTTTTAGTAAAAAATTTAAACCTCCTTTTTGGAGAAAAATGGACCTTATTATTATGAATAATGTCACATTTAATTTAACTTAGAGATAAAGAAAAATGAAAATAAAATGAAGAACACAGATAAGGAAGCAGATAAGTGTAATTCCTAATTTGGGAAGAGGGAAAAAAAAAAAAAAGGAAAGTACTTGAAATACATGAATCAGCAGGCCCTTGAAGAATTACTGGACAAAGCTGAGCATGTTATTTTAGGACATATGTCCTTTTTCTAAAGCCATCAGGGTTATGGGGCTTGCGAATATATAAAACAGCCCATAGATCAGATTGTAGCTGAAGGGACTCATGCTTGCATTTAGTTATGAAGTTCAAATTGGAAGCTGTTCAGGCAGAAAACTAATAGAAATGGGTGATAGCTAATTAACCTAAGGCTTCAAAGTAATTGCTCTGCAAGAAGCAATTTAAAAGGGACCTTTGTTTTATTTATTTATTTATTTTGAAAATCATAAAATGCCCTATTTGACTTTTGGTACATGAGCATTATTGATTTTCTTAAAACTTCTGCCTGACTCAACTTCCTGCTAAGTTTTTAAAAGGGAAAAAGAATAACAAGAACTATGATTCACATCACATACCGAATATCCCGGGCTTAGGACTTTGTTATGTATTATTGAGATAATAGGAGGAGATCTCTGAACTCAATGGGGCTCAGTGGATAGGATTATATTGGTGACCCGAGCTCTGAGCTACAACCCTTGTCACTGGAGTCAGCAGAGTCAGCTATGCTAAGGCATATAGCTGTTTAGTAGAAAAGTGGCTCCCCAAGTAAAACCAAGGTTCTATTATGAAAAGAATGTAGAAAGAATGCATGACATCGAAAATCAGCCTCTATTTATCACAGTCTACAACTCTGGTTTCCAATCTTTTTTCAAAATATCTATACTTACATAAAACATACTCTTTCCTTCCCAAAGAAAGGAGCCCCAGATTTCATGCATTTCTACAACCAGTTCCCCCCGCCCCCACCAAATGCTTTAAATAGTATGGAATTCTCTCCCTCAAATTAGTTATCTCTGATTTACAGCTTCCTGGGACTTAAGCTTCATGTGAGACTCACAGATGAGGATAATAACATCTAGGTAAAGAGGTTCTCATCCTGACTTCTGACCCTGGCTGCCTGCTTCCAGATCCAAGCTTTATTAGCATGTATTCTACATAAATGCTAGGACCATCTTTTCTGACCATTATATCAATCTTAGGGTTTTAAATTTATGACTACAGAAACTAATTGCTCAAGAAATATTGTAAGTTTTCTAGGTATCTCCAGGAGTCATGCCCTCAATTACTTTGACCTCCCATTGAACAAGCATAGGAGTTTTTTGTTTGTTTGTCTGGGTTTTTTTTTCTCTTTGTTTATTTTTAATTTGTGTAAATGTATGAGGTACAAGTGTACTATTGTTACATGCATAGATTGCATAGTGGTAAAGTGGTAAAGTCAGGAACTTCAGGGACTCCATCACCTAAATAACATATATTGTACCCATTAAGTAATTTCTCATTTTCCACTTCCTTCCATCCCCTCACCCTTCTGAGTCTCCGCTGTCTATAATTCCACAATCCATGTCCATGTGTATCCATTATTCAGCTCCTGCTTGTGAGAACATGCGATATTTGTCTATCTGTGTCTGAGTTGTTTCACTTAAGATAATGGCCTCGAGTTCTGTCCGTGTTGCTCCAAAAGACATGATTTCATTCTTTTTTTTGGTTGAATAGTATTCCATTGTATTTATAACATGTTTTCTTTATCCCAAAATCTGTTGATGAACACTTAAGTCGATTTCATAACTTAGCTATTGTGAATAGTGCTGCAATAAACTTATGAGTGTAGGTATCTTTTTGATATAATGATTTCCTTTTCATTGGGTAGGTACCCAGTAGTGGGATTGCTGGATCAAATAGTAGTTCTGGTTTTAGTTCTTTGAGAAATCTCCACACTATTTTCCGTAGAGGTTGTACTAATTTCCGCAGAGGTGGTACTTCCCACCAATTGTGTATAAGCATTCCTTTTTCTCCACATCCTTGTCAACTTCTCTTTTTTGTTCTGATTTGCTTTTTCTTTTTATTAATAGCCATTCTGACTAGGGTAAGACAGTATCCCATTGTGGTTTTAATTTGCATTTCTTTGATGACTAGTGTTTCCCAGCATTGCTTCATATGTTTGTTGGCCATTTTTATGTCTTCTTTAGAAAAATGTTTATTCATGTCTTTTGCCCTTTTGTTAATGGAATTTTGTTTTTCTTCTTAAGTTGTCTGAGTCCTTTGTAAATTCTGGATATTACTCCCTTGTCAGGTGCATAAATTGCAAATATTTTGTCCCATTCTATGGGTTCTATATTCACTCTGTTGATCATTTCCTTTGCAGTGCAGAAGCTTTTTAGTTTAATTAAGTCCCATTTATCTATTTTTGTTTGTTTTTGATGCCTGTGCCTTTGAGATTTTAGTCAAGAATTCTTTACCTAGACCAATGTCCAGAAGAATTTTTCCTAGGTCTTTTTCTAGGATTTTTATAATTTCAGGTTTTACATTTAAGTCTCTAATCTTCTGGTTTTTTTTTTTTTTGTTTTGAGACACAGTCTCACTCTGTTGCCCAGGCTAGAATGCTGTGGCATCATCCCTTCTCACAGCAACCTGAAATTCCTGGGCTCAAGCGATCCTTTTGCCTCAGCCTCCCGAGTAGCTGGGACTACAGGCATGCGCCACCATGCCTGGCTAATTTTTTTTTTCTATGTATTTTTACTTGTCCGGCTAATTCTTTCTATTTTTTTTAGTAGAGGTGGGGTCTTGCTCTTGCTCAGTCTGGTCTCGAATTCCTGAGCTCAAGCAATCCACCTGCATTGGCCTCCCAGAATGCTAGGATTACAGGTGTGAGCCACCTCACTTGGCCCTCTAATCCGTCTTGAATTGATTTTTATATATGATGAAAGAACACCAGTGGCTGGATTCTATGGCACATTGGTTTTTCAGTTCTTGTTGTGGGAGTCTGTCTCCTGCTCAAGCTCAGTTTCCCAACTCTCAGTCTGAGTCTCTCTAACACTAGAGACTGTTACCACTGTTTTTCCCCAAGACCGTGCAGAGCTCATTAAGAGCTAGGATTGAGAATGGCATCTTTTGTAGCTTCCTAGATATGAGGAAGTGGATGGGACACTGCCCAGAGCAGTTCCTTCTTACAGTCTCCTGTCCACTTCTTAAGTTAGATTCAGAGTTTGGGAGGGTCAAGGTGCTCTTCCATAGCCTGAATTGTATGGTTCCCCAGTAAGAAAGTGGACCATAGAAAGACATTCACCCTCTGCCATATTAGGTATTCAGTCCCAGTTTTCAGCTGGTTCCAGTCATGTGTGCTTCCTGTTTTCCTTCTCCTTCCCAGAATTTGGAGTTTCTTTTTGCTTTTTTGTTGAATTCCAGTGTCCCCTCTTGGATAATATATTCAAAGTGTGATTGTCTACATAATTTTTTAGTTCTTCTAAGTAGGTGAAGTGTGCTGGAAATGCTTTTACTTAGCCATTTTGGGGAAAAAAAAAATCTCCAAGAGTTCTTAAGATTGGTGTTGTCAGTTGCCCAGAATCCAGATAGTCAATATATTTTCCCCTCAATCTTAAAATTCACTCTGATGTGGTTGATTTAGGATTGTGCCTATCCTGAGCCAAGAATTTTAATCAAAGGGAGGGGAATTACATGGACTATTAAAAAAATCTCTCCCCTGTAATCGGGGTGAGACAGATTTCCCTAAAACACATGGGTAACATGGTAGATATGGGGATATGACAAAAAGTTAGCATGTATTTCCAAGAAAAAGTAAATTTCTTGAGACCTGAAATGGGTAATAAGCTAATTAAAATTTAATGTTGTTTATGAATTTCCACAATGAGATTAGAAACTACTTGAGGAAAGATATCATGTTCTACGATTACATTTGTCTGTTGGAAAAGGTAATGGATAATGAATTGAATGTATGTGGATGATTTTATTTCATCAACTGGTCTATAATTATTAATCTCAATATTTATGATAAATGATAACTCTTTTAGTATTTTTACTTATATTTACATATATATGTATATATATATCCGCATATATATTCACATATATTTGTATAATCCAGCTCTTCAATTGTCATTTACAAAATTATTTTTCACATTGGTTTTGGAAAAAAACAATAGACTTTCAAAATAATGTCTCCTGAACTGTTCTTGCTTTACATAATATTAATGTCTGTTTATTTGTCTTTTGTTGCAGGATTTATTTATACATGTGGTGGAACTTTAAAAGGACTTAATGGCACTATAGAAAGCCCTGGTTTTCCATATGGATATCCAAATGGTGCAAATTGTACATGGGTAATAATAGCAGAAGAACGAAATAGAATACAAATTGTTTTTCAGTCATTTGCTCTAGAAGAAGAATACGACTACTTATCCTTATATGATGGACATCCTCATCCTACAAACTTTAGGACAAGGTCAGTGGATTTTGAATGGAAGACTGGAGGGAAATATTTTATGGGTAAAAGTAGGTTATTTGACAACTGGACATTTTTGAGGCAATTATAATAAAGTTTTATTCATTCTAATTAATTATTAGTTGGAAATATATCCCATGAACAAATTACCTCAGTACTTCTGACTTCATAATACTAGTACATTAATACTATCTCTCAAAAAAGTTAATATAAATTGAATTGTGACCCCTTTATAGTGGTTAAAGGTATTTTGTTTTTAAAATAATTACCTCATGATACCATTCATTATAGGTATAACTTTTGGAAAAGTAAAACCATATCATATAATGTGTCTTTCAGTGGCATGTACACAATTTTAATGTATAACAATAAACAAAAAAAAAAACACTTTAAAATCAAAATCAATATGATATTGGGATACATTAATTTCAGATAATGTGTACAGTTTGTAATATCCAAATATGGATCCTACACTACATCCTTTTATTTCAGAAACTGGGGCATTTATATTCTATCCCTATAAATAAAAGTATTTATTTTTAAGCAAGTTGATGAAACAGACGTAAAAGTTAGTTGGCACATTGAGTGTTATTATAGCGATTCCTCACAATTTTCTCTTGGCCAATAGGTTATCTAAAAATGTGAAGTATTTTTGCTGTCTAATCAAAATCTCATTTAAAAATTATGAATTAATTCAACTAAAAAATCCAATTTCTAGCTATTACTTATTTCATTTAATCCCAGAGTTATACCAGTGCTTGTATATTTTTCTTTAATGGCAGTAAGCTTTTTTTTCATTTCTAATTTAAAATATTCTAATCAGATAACATGTAGGAATTAAAGACTCTTCACATACTTGGCTATGTTTGAGTTATGGCTCTGTGATTCTTTTATTTTTTCTAATAGTTAATACTGTCTTCTTGCCTTCCTAATCTATGGGGAGTAGAATTTCAATACTAACTGTTTATACTTCCATCAGTCTTCCATATTTCTGAATTGATATTTTTCCACTTTAAATAAAAATTTTATGTTTATTGTCATCCCAATTTTTGTTGTGAAAGTCATAACATAGTGGGCGAAATGGTGGACTTGCAGGTAAGATTCATATTACAGTGTCAGGTTTCTTGCTTACCAGTTGTTTGAACAATCCATGACAGGCAGCTGTGCTTAAATTGGGTGATGGTAATAATACAGGGATGCTATCCATCTCACTGTACTCTTCTGCAGATCTTACAAGAAATTGTGTATGAACCTGATGCATAGATATAAGGTTCTACTAGAACACATTTGAATTATTTCCAGTCAGAATAACAGCTAAAAATGCCTCAGCTGTTTCACAAACTCTTAGTTATGCAAAGGTCACTAGATTGATTACAGGCGAGGTTCTATTTCTCTCTCTCTTCTGCGTATTCATTTACTGAGCAAATCTGATTTCTTTCCCCTTTTACACCATTGAACTCCTTCACTAATCATGCATTTCATCAATATGTAGTATGGTACACACTTCTGACAATGTTATCATTGCCAAAATCATTAAAACTTGGATGCTCTTTTGTTAATCATCATTGCCAAAGTCATTAAAACTCAGATGCTCTTTTGTTAGTGACACAGGGCTAAGTCAAGATAGCAAACAAATAATACCCTGTGTGCCTGTATGCCTGCCTGCACTAGTCGGTGTATACGTTGGTGCAGACATCTGCCACACCTGTACACATCCTATCAGATTGCAGGCTGTAAGAGAAACAGGAAGGTACTTCCTAAAATTTCAAGACAGCTAAAACAATGTGTGTATAAAAGGTGGAGTACAAAGACGTTTGTGCATTTTCTTTACACCAGTAATGCATGCTATATAATTGGTCTAAATATGAAAAGAAATAAACTTCTCTTAAAATTATCTGGTAGGTTCTAAGTATCAATTTACTGACAGTATTGTTTTTACAAGTATTTATTCTCCCTAGATCCCTTTAAAACTGAGAAAACACATTTTTTATTTTACCTCTGTCATTGCTTTAAAAAATTGAAATCTCTGGGAAGTTAAAAGAGTTTGTGAGATTGAGAAAATTAATTTATTGTTCTCATTCTTTCCTAATCTGTAAACTGGGAATAGTAGCACTTAATTTACAGAGATTTTATGAGGATTACAATGTAATTAAAGTTCAATAATTCTAACCCTTAGTATTTATTGAGTGATTCCTCTGCACCTGACACTGTGTTAAGTGTTTTGTATTCATTATAGTATTTTAATTCTCCTCTATCCAAACAATGTGAAATAATTACTATTTTTATCATTATCATTTTACAACTGGAAAAATGAGGCTAAAATCACTTGCCTAAGGAACACTGTTCAAAGTGGCAAGAGGCAGAACCATCTTTGCAACTCAGATTTGTCTCAGTTCTGACCTTAAGGTCTTTAATATGTATAGGTCTAGTTATTTATATATAATCTCTAAGGTTCATGCATTGCTATATAAAGCCTATTTTTAACAGTATTTAATAAAATTTGATGAATATGATACTTTCAAACATATATAATATATAGATATAAATAGATAAAAACAGAAAGATAAAAATTTATTCTTAGTGTTTATTTTATAAACTATGCTCTAACACATTCTATAGGACTTTGCTCTCAGTGAATGTTTAATGCATCTATTGGACTTTATGCTTAAAGAAGTACTGTTGTAATGTTACAGCTGATTTTAGTTAGCATGATGGAAAAAAATTCAACATGTAACCTACAGCCCCTTCCAAACTGTGTTTATATACAAAATCTGCTATTTAATTAGAAGTCAAAAATGCTTCTGGCAGAGTATGATTCATGTTTGTGCCTGGCTCTTTGACTCACTGTTTTCTTGGTTTTTGTTTCTCTCAAGTTGGATCATATTCTCACTTAATGCATGTCCTTATGGTGTGTTTGCTGTTCTGTTTCTTCCAGGAATTGATAACTTATATTTTGCTATTTTCTTGAGCTCCACTTAACTTATTTTTTTAAAAAATGATTTTGTATACTTGCCATGCAATAATGCACAAAAAATAGTTGTTCTTATCATTCTTACTTGTATAAATAGACATATTGGGATTTGTAATCACAATTTCATATTTTTAAAATTATTCTCTTAAACTTCAATTAATGATAATCCTACTTGTTTCCTATAAATTTATTCATTAAATGAAAATTGAAATTGGTAGCTGAATGTGATAGTTGCAACAAGGCACTGTTAGAGAATTCCTTTCTTAGTTATAACATTAGCTTAGAGCAAATGCTGATGCATTTAAAACACTTCACTTGTTCTGATGCGTAAAAGTTATTCTAAGCTTTGTTTACCTTATTTATGTTAATATTATATTTTCTCAATAAGAAGATTGTATCAAAAACTAAAAAAATTTTAAAAATCACCTATAACTTCATTAGGTAGAGACAGACATATTCACATAGTTAGGCTCATTCTATATATACTATTCTGTATGCATGCTTAATCTCTCTACATTACAGAATACATCTGTGGTCCCTAATTCCCAAGCTGCAGACCAGTACCGGTCAGCGGCCTCTTAGGAATCAGGCCACACAGAAGGAGGTAAGCAGTGGGCAAGCCAGTGAAGCTTCATCTGTATTTACAGCCACTTACCAAGAGTTCTACTGTAATTATGAGTCCGTTGCAACAGGCGACTTACATTCTCTAAGACTTGCATCATGGCCCCCTGTCAGATCAGTGACAGCATTAGATTCTCGTAGGAGCATGAACCTTACTGTTAACTGCACACACAAGGGATCTAGGTTGTGTGCTCCTTGTGAGAATCTAATGGCTGATGATCTGAGGTGGAGCTGAGGCTGTGATGCTAATGTTGGGGAGTGGCTACAAATACAGATTATCATTAGCAGAGAGGTTTGACTGCACAGAGTCCATAATAAATCAATTGCTTGTGGACTCATATGAAAACCCTATCAGTGAGTGGCAGGTGACATTTAAGCTGCATGTGGGGGCAGGCTTTATAGTGGCAAGTGAGTTGTTGTACTTCAATTGTACAGGTGCATCTGGTGGCAGGCTTTAAGTCAGAATCTGACACTTATTTTAGTCTGCACATGGCCTGCCCATTATTTTATTTACCACTTCCATCTGCACCTCTTTCCCACATTGTGCACTTGTCTCAGTCACAGTTTTGATGAGCCCACAAGCTAACCCTAGCAAAATGAGTAAAAAACGAACATCGCTGGAGAGCTTCTTTGAAAGGGGGAAAGACTTAATCATGAGATAGCAGAAGACTCTAAGACTGCCAACAAAATGAAAGCTGCATTTAAAAGAAAATACCAAGAGTACTACTTAAATTATAGGTTCATTGCAACAGGTGATTCACATTCTCCAAGCCTGCTTTATAGTATGCGGTGACCAGCTATCCAATGAAGCCATGAAACCCTCAAAACTGGAGACCAAATTCCTGCATTTGCATTAAAAGACAAGACTTTGGAGTTTTTCAAAAGAAAAAATGTGCAATGAATAACAGAAGCAATTATTGAAGGTCGCCACTTTGTTAAATGTGTCTGCACAGAGAGCATCATTCTTAGTGGCTAATCGCATTGTTAAGGCTACAAAGCCCTTTACTATTGGTGAAGAGTTGATCCTGCCTGCTGCTAAGGACATTTGCCATGAACTTTTAGGGGGCTGCACTCAAAAGGTGGCACATATTCCTCTTTCGGCTAGCACCAAATTAACAAAATGCAGAGGATGTTGAGGCACAATTGTTAGAGAGGATTAATAAGTCACCATGGTACACAATCCAGGTTGACAACGAGTCTGTCGATGTAGAAAACAAGGCAACAATGCTTGTTTTTGTGGGATATACTTTTCAGGAGGATGTTCATGAGGATATGTTATGTGCACTTCTGTTGCCAACCAACACTACAGCTGTAGAACTATTGAAGTCTTTGAATGATTACATCTGAGGAAAACTGATTTGGTCATTTTTGTCGGTATATGCATGGATGGAGTGGCTGCCATGACTGGACAGCTTTCTGGTTTCACTACTCAGGACAAGGAGGTTGCTTCTTAATGTGAGTCTGTGCACTGTGTCATCCACAGAGAAATGCTGGCTAGCCAAATAAATGCCACTCAAACTAAACAATATTTTGCAGGATGTGATTAAAATTGTCAACCACATTAAAGTACATGCCCTTAACTCACATCTGCTAGCACAGTTCTGTCAGGAGATGGACCCAGAGCACACAAATCTCTTATACACAGAAGAGATCTGGATGGCTTTCTAAGGGTAGATCACTGGCCAGAGGTTTTGAGTTATGAGAGCTGCTCCAGAGATTTCTTTTAAAAAAAACAGTCACCACTGGCAGCACATTTCAGTGACACAATGAGTTGCAAAACTTGCTTACTTGCATGACATATTCAATGTGCTCAATGAACTCAATTTGCCACTTCAGGGGGAATCACAAGTGTGTTCAAGTTGTCAGATAAAGTAGTTGTATTCAAAGCCAAACTGGAATTATGGGGGCGAAGAGTGAACATTAGGATTTTTGACATGTTTAAAACATTAGCAGAGATTTTGAAAGAGACTGAGCCAGGGCCTTCTTTCTCCCAGCTGGAGTGTGATCACCTATCTCAGCTTTCAAAAGAGTTTGAGCATTACCTCTCAACCACAAAAGATCCACAAACTGAGAAGGAATGGATCCGTGACCCATTTGTGAATAAGCCAAGTGAATCGACTTTGCCTGTGCTGGAAGAGGATCAACTGCTTGAGATCACAAGTGACGGTGGACTTAAAAGTATGTTTGAGACAACTTCAAATCTCCATATGTTCTGGATTAAAGTCAAGGCAGAGTATCCTGAGATTGCCACAAAAGCACTGAAAAGCCTGCTTCCATTTCCAACATCCTATGTTTGTGAATCAGGGTTTTCTGCAATGACAGCAATCAAAACAAGATTGCAGAGTAGACTGGACACAAGCAATACACTTTGGGTGTCACTGTCTCCCATCACCCCCAGATGAGACTGTCTAGCTGCAGGAAAACAAGCTCAGGGATCCCACTGATTCTACATTATGGTGAGTTGTATAATTATTTCACTATATATTACAATGTAATAATAATAGAAATAAAGTGTACAATAAATGTAATTCACTTGAATCATCCCCAAACCATCCCACCTTCCATCGATGGAAAAACCGTCTTCTATGAAACCGGTCTCTGGTGCCAAAAAGGTTGGGGAGTGCTGGTATACATATTTTACATGTGATTAGAATTTTTGTAAGCATCAATTTATTTGATACACATATTTAATCCCAAGGATGTATGATAATTCATTTAATCTTCTGTTATAAGAAATTTTTCTCCCATAATTAATTCAGGTATCAACATCTTTATGAATATATATTTTCTATATTTTAGATTAGTTTCTTAGAAGCAGAATGACTAAATCAGAAGCAAATAATATTGTTTATATTATTAATGCTAATGTGTCTTCCAAAAGCTTACATCAATGAATATTACTATAAGTAAAAAACTATATGCCATTTCTTCTCTGTTTTAACAGGCTTACTAACCTCTTTTATCCCTTTATTCTTAATTTGATTATTTTATTTACATATATCTGATTAGTATAGCTATCTAACATCTTTCCATGTTTGATAAACACTCTTATTTTCTTCTGCAAATTTATTGCTATTTTTTGGTCTATATATTGGTATTTTTCTCAATTATATATATAAATTATTAAATTTAAATATGTAAATATTTGTTCTTTTATGTGACAAAAACATCCCCCAGCTTATTGGTTGTCTGCTAAATCTTACCTATTCTTTTCTGTACAAATAAATGAAAAATTTTAAAATTTATATGTAATGACATACACTGTACATTTATTTAAAGATTTTTTTATCTTGTTAAATTTTAGAAAGTCATCAACCCAGATATTTTATAAATATTCACTTTTTAAAAAAATTCTTACATGTAAATTTTAATAAATTTGAAAATTTACAAAATAACTTTTAAAATTTATTTTCTCAAAGCAGAAGATAATGATCATTTTTAAAAATTCAAGGCAGCAATGTAGTTATTTTTAAAAATGTTTGACAAAAAAATTTATTTGGTGTGTCTCCTGACATGTTTCTGTAGTCTCCTCACTCTTATTTGGATATGGCATATCATTTAGGATGTTTGGCTGTAATAAAAACCCTGCCCACAGCAGCTTAAGCAAAAATGGATTTGTTTTTCTCACACAACAAGAAGTCCATTATTATGCAATTGGTGAGGAAAGGAAAAGCTTTCCCAAAAGTTTTTGGAAAGATGCTTCTCCCATATCACTGTCCAGAACAGATTCACATCACCTCTCCTTAGTAAAAAGTATTCTATAATAAGAGCATTTCATTTTTAATCTCAATTGTGGAAAATAGCAGGGAGAAGGCTGAGGAACCAGTCACTTGACAAAATCTATCACAGTATCTAAATATTTCTATGTACAATTTTTTTTTTTACTGTTAAAATTCAAAGTTGGGTTTTAAGAATCCTTAATCTTCTAAATAAATTATTTTTAAAGTTATCATTGGGAAAGAGGAAGTGAGTTTCACAAGGTCATAGTCACAGTGTAGTAACAGTTACAATATAAACTTTATTACCTTGAATTATAAAAATGTCCATGAATTAGCAATGTTAAAAGTAAAAAAAAATAGGTAAAGATATAAAAAATAAGTGTAAGTATAAACATAAAAGATCTTATTGAGGGATATAGACGATAATAAACAATAAAATACTTGCAATACAGAAATTGGAAGCTAGTTGAGGGTGAGAGAGTTTGCTATTTTAAATATGATGGTCAGGGCCTAGTTAACATAGAGCCAGTGACAGCTGGATAGACATGATGGAAGTGAAAGGAAAAACTAGTGCAAAGATCCTAATTCTGGAGCACACATGTGAAAATGAGTAAGCAATGAAGCCAGATAAGTGGTGGAATAGGGCAAAATCATACAAGATCTGGTAGACCATTACAAAGACTACGAATTTTTATGAATGAGTTAGAAAGCTATCAGAGGGTTTTGAGTAGAGATGTGATATAACTTGGGTCACTACCAAGAGTCCACTTTGTACACTGAACAAAGTTGCCAGGCCAAGAGTTAAGCATTCTAGCTTGTGCTAATTTAGCTAAGATTGTGCCTCAGAGTATGGTATCAGTCTGGGCAACAAGAGCTTTTTTTTCCCATACCTTCACAAGAGGGGGGTCCCTTTTTCAATTTCTCTCAGCAGTGGGTCAAATTTTTCTAATTCTTACAATGGGTGATCGTATTATATTTTATAATCTCACAGGATCACTTTAAGCTGCTTTGTGGAGAATAGATTGTCAACTACTCGAGTGAAAAGCTGCTATTTATTAATATAGTGAATTCTGTGAGAGAAGTAGATACGGGGCAAATACTGAGTTACATAATATGTAATATCATTATACACAATCCTATTTATTATATTGTCTTAAAATATTTTTCTATTTTAAGAAAAAGTTATTTTATATGAAAATGTGAATTATTTTTAAAGAGAATAGAGATTACAAATTTAAAAAATTGAGGAAATTGAATTAACTAACATACTATAACTTGTCAAAAATATATTGAGAGATATTCTCCAATATTTTCTTCTGAAGTTTTACAGTGTTAACCTTTATATTTAGATTTATGATTCTTCTAGAAAGTGTGAAGGAGTCTAGATTCATTGTGTTCCATTTTTATATTAAAGTGAAGAAGAATTAACATGGTATATGTTTTAAGGAATCCTACAAATGACAACTCAATAAATTATGTGTCCCAGCTGGCTGCCTTTGAGCACAATTACAATTAAGCAT
>CAUYRT010018545.1:0-79855 GCA_963574885.1 Lepilemur ruficaudatus | reverse complement strand
AGGGGAGGGGAGGAGAGGAGAGGAGAGGAGAGGAGAGGAGAGGAGAGGAGAGGAGAGGAGAGGAGAGGAGAGGAGAGGAGAGGAGAGGAGAGGAGAGGAGAGGAGAGGAGAGGAGAGAGAAAAAGAAAAACTACAATGACGGGGTTTTCTACAATTCATGGTGTTCCCTTTTATTTGGTATTAGAAAATTGTTTTTTTCAATTTATTTATTTTAAATCTCAGAATATTATGGGGGTACAAATTATCTTGAAATAAAATCCCCTCCATGACACATCTACACATTGGTCACAGTTCTGCCTTCATGAACAAAACAAACTTAATTTTTCTACATATCAGTCCTTCAAATATTCAAAGATAATTAGCATGTGTCCTCAAATCTTTATTCTTAAAAGTTTCTCTGGTTCCTTCACTTTGGGGCTCATGTCACGTTTCCAGACTGATCAGTAGATTAAAAATTGTACAGCCCTTTACATTTAATAAAGTTAATTCTCTTTTGTTTTCAATCTAGTTAGATATTGATATCATTGCCCCCACTGTACAAATAAGGAAACTGTGCCTCAGAGAGATCAACTGTTTAAGATCACATAGGTACTAAACAACAAAGGTAAAACTTAAATTAAAGTTCTCTAATTTAAAATCCCAGTTTCACTATGAAACGCTGAAACCTGGAAATTCTACTCTGGATGAGTCTCAGGTTTTCTGTGTCCCTCTTAAAGTACAGTTCCCAGAAGTTAATATGGCATTCTAGATGTGGTTAATTTAATTTTCCCAAAACTGTTATTGAAGAATAGCTTAATATGTTCTACCTCCCAGGTAACATGCATTTGAAAGGAGTCTCTACTCTAGTGTTTTCTAAATCATGCCTTGTGGAAATACTTCAACCAGAGCAGTTCTGCTTTCATGTTTTCTATATTGGGTTTCCATATAAGATTTCATTTGACAAATCAGTTTATCAGATTAAAAATAAGTTTGAAAACCACTACCTAAGACCAAAGGAATGATTAACAATTGGTACTTTCTACACTAGGGGAGGCCAATAGAACAAATATTTCAGGATCTTTCTATGCCCTTTAAATCCAAGCTTTCTTTCCTTTTCTCATTGGTCTGTTGTTACTGCTTCAGCATGCCTGGTGACTCACTCTACATAGGATATGACTATGACCCAGAGCAAGCAACTCTGAGATGAGTCTATTTACAGAGCAAATATGGCTTTTGTTTCTTATTGAAACAATTTCTCAGTCTCAATTTCTCTGAGAAGTTGGTTGTACTAAAATTTGAGTGAATAAATCAGTCTTACTGATGATTGCTCTACGTTTGTGCATTGCTTTTTCAGGACATATATTTCTGTTTGCTGATTGTTCCTACATGACAAGAGTCTGTGCCTATCCAGCTTTGATAGTGGTTATGTTGCTGCCTCATTTTGGACCTCTAACTGCTGTTTGCTGATTTCCCAGTATTTTACATAGCACTTACTTTTCCATTCTGCTGCTGCATGGCTGATATGGTTTGATCTTAAAGCTCTGGCCAAGGTGAAGATCAAAAAGTAGTTGTTACCAGAGCTAGAAGGGAGGATAGGTTTGGGGAGAACTAGGATAAACTTCTTGAGAGATCTGATCATGTTCCCCACCCTCTTTGCTGCTTTGTGCACAAAGAAAAAGACAAGAACAAAAGAGTAAGAGAAATGAAGTAAAGAAAGCTAGCGGAAGAAGAGGGGAAGGTTCTAGGGTACTGAGGGATAAGAAACATGCAACCCAGTACTTAGACAAACTTATAATGCAAAACATATTTATATTGACAAAGTACTATAACCAAAGGTTTACACACATGAATGAGCATATGTAACACATTGGGACATTTTCTCAAATATGCCAAGATTTATGAAGTCTGGCAACAATCCCTTTGCTTTTTCTTATAACAACAGATGCTAATTCTCTCTGTGACTTCTAACTGCCCGATTTTCTAAAAGTTGGATTAGTGTAAATGTAGAAAACACTCTATTCTAAGAAACAAAGTTCAAAAATGCAGTCATCCTTAGGTTAATCCTGTCCACGCCAGAAATTTGTCCTCTTGCTTTTGTTTCTTCTACATTCCCTCCAGAAGCATAGAATCATCAGTCTACTCTGGGTTTTAGCCTTGGCTCTGAAACAACTTGCTGTCTAAACTAGGGCAAGTTACTCCTCCTTTCAACTCTTAGCTTTCCCTTATGTAAAATGGGTATACAAGACTAGATGATTTCCAAAGTTCAACCCAATTTGTTCCATAGTTCTAACATTTAATAATTACCAAGTACTACAAATATATACAATTCTGCAAAATAAATCAAAAGTCAGAAGTCAATTTTCTTTCCTAATGGACCTTTAGTTGGAAAGTATCTATATAATATAAAAGACATTTTAACAGAAGTAAACAATATCTCCCCCTTCCCATCCAAGTCTGACTGAAATAGGCTGGGTGAGGAGAAATGTATAGAAATAAAAATGGAAAGATACAACCTGAATGCTGAAAAATAAGGGTTATCTCAAAATGATAGGATTATTAATAAACTATTTTGGGCTACATGTCCTAAATTTTCCATAAGAAACATTTCTTTTAAATTGGAAAAAAAACAGCTGGGCATGGTAGCTCACATCCATAATCCCAGCACGGTGGAAAGCCAAGGTTGGAGGATCTCTTGATCCCAGGAGCTTGAGACCAGCCTGGACAACATACAGACCCTGTCCCTACCAAAAAACAAAACAAAACAAAAAAACTTTTTAAGGTAGCCAGGCATGGTGGCATGTGCCTATAGTCTCGGCTACTTGGGAGGCTGAGGCTGGAAGACTGCTTGAGCCCAAGAGTTTGAGGCTACGGTCAACTATGATCATGCCACTACACTCCAGCTTGGGCAACAGAGTGAGGTCCTGTCTCAAAAAAAATCTGATTGAAATAAATGAAAAGATTTTTTAAAAGATTAAAATTGTATCTAGACTAGAAACCAATAATCTTTAAGGGATTCCCAGAAAGTAAAAAAGAAATAATACTGGACTGGTGGGTAACCAGAGAAAATGAAACCTCAGCCCAGGATAGCAAAAGTGAACGTAATTCTTCCAAAAAGAGCCCCAAGTGAAATTTTAAACAGGAGTGAATGAAACCAAAAGTAGAGATTGGGCCCCAAAGTACTCATCAGCTTACTTAATTTAATAAATTACATGTAGAACACCTGGACCAGGTGGATACTATCCCTGCTCAAACATAAAACAGTAGGTGGCAACAGCAGCTTTTGCCCCTAGAACAGCGGTTCTCAAACTTGAGCATGCAACAGAATCACCTGAAGCACTTGTTGAAACATAGATTTCTGAGATTCATGACCCCAAATTTCATATTTACCAGGCATGGGATGAGGCCTTAGAATTAGCATTTTTATCAGATTTCCAGGTGATGCAGATGATACTGGTCTGGGGACCACACTTTGACAACCACTGCCCTAGAATAAATCCCACAAATCTTACTTTTTTAATAAGTGGTTAATCTAGGGACCACTTCTAACATAGAAACCTATAATCAAAATATCCCAGAACTAATCAAGGGAGGGGGAATAAAGAAAAATTATTGCTACTCAGGAATAATACATATTAAATCACTTCAGCCTCACTCCCAGTGAATTTCACCTTATTTTGGCAACTGTGAGTGGCCTTTGTGAACCTACCTGACTGATCCCTGATCCCAAGTCCTATCAAAAGACCTGTCCATCAAAACTCCATGCACACTTATATAGAATCCAGCAAGCTGTCCCTTTCAAAGAGGTTTGCAAATCTATGTAACAGAAAACAAATCTATATACCAAAAAGGATAAAACATATCTATACTAATCAATACAATCACTTATACATCTGAAGAACTAATGATCTCTAGACATTTGGGGAAAATAGCATAAATTAAAAGGACCAAAAAATCAAGATCAACAATAATGACAAAATAAGAGAAAAACTGATAGAAGAAATATTTTACAGGATAATTTTTTAAAAAATTCTAATATCCTCTGATATATTGAAAAGATATTACATACATAAAGTACATTCTAATATGTAAAAGGAAAATCAAAGAATAAAAAAGAATTCTTGTATGTTAAAAATATGATGGCCTCAAAAATGGAGAAAAAAAAATCAATGAATAGGATGAATAATAAAAATGTTCATGGCTCAAACCAGACTACCTATCTGGAAAGTGTATTTAAGGAACTATTCAAGAACATAGAGAAGAAAAGAAAAGAAAGAAAAGAAAGAAAGGGGAAGGGAAGGGGAAGGGAAGGGGAAGGGAAGGGGAAGGGAAGGGGAAGGGAAGGGGAAGGGAAGGGGAAGGGAAGGGGAAGGGAAGGGGAAGGGAAGGGGAAGGGAAGGGAAGGGAAAGGAAAGGAAAGGAAAGGAAGAAGAAATTATGAGAAAAGTGTTAAAAGAATTGGAGGATAGATTGAGGATGTCCAAAAGTATTTAAAATGAGTTTGGGGGTGGGGGGTGGGAAGAACAGAGGCAATGAAAGAAAAAGATGATAGAAGAAAAATTCCCTGAACTAAAAACTCAACAATTTATATTGAAAGGGGCATCAAGTACTAATTAATGGGGAAAAAGTAGCCTCTTATCTTGAAGTTTCAAAAAGCAAACATAAAGAGAAGGAAAAAATAAAAAGTTATCAACAAAGAAACAAGATTCAGACTAGCAGGTTCAAAGGTCTTCCGTATCCTTTTATATCCTAACCAGAGTATCACTTTCCATGTATTAAAATTTTAAAAAGCTAAATCCATACTGGTTATGAATAAATCAATGAATAAATCAATTCTCTTCAAACTGACCTATAGGTTTAATGCAATCCTCATCAAAACCCAATTGTTTTATAAAAGTACGAGTAAAATTTGGTACTACCTCTTAAAACTGAATACTTTTGCTTATCCTTTGATCTACCAATTTGACTCTTAGGTATATACTCGAGATAAAATTTGCAGAGGTATCCAGGGAGTAATGTTCAAGAATGTCCATGGCAGCACTGTTTGTAATAGCAGAAAAATAGAAATAACTGACATCTAGTGACAGAACAGATAAATCATATTTACAATAGAATGCTAGACAGCACTAAAAATGAATGTGCTACAGATATACATAACAATACGAAAGCATCTTAAAAGATTTGAGTTAAACTGTTAGATTATTTGTAAGAGAAACAACAAAGTTTCAGGAAACAATATAGAGCTGAATGCATTAAAAATATTATGGGACTTCCTAAGATGAGGAACAAGACAAGGGTGCCCACTTTTGCCACTTTTATTCAACATAGTATTGAAAGGTCTAATTAGAGCAATTAGGCAAGAAAGAGAAATAAAAGGTGTCGAAATTGGAAAGAAGTAAAATCATCTCTTCACAGGTGGCATGACCTTACGTGTACAAAATTATAAATATTACGTACACATACACACACACAATGAGAGCTAATAAACAAATTCAACGTTGCTGAACACAAAATCAACATACAAATATCAGCCACTAGGAGGAAAACGGCAAACACTGACACTCCCAAGACACAGGTGAGTACCCATTATGGCAGGAGGAAATAGTAAAAGAAAAAAATTCTACCACCAGAGGATAAATAAGAAATTGTCCCGGGCTCTGGATTTTATGCTAATATCATTAGTGTTCTCTTACCACTGGGGAAGTGGCAGGGAACCCTCCTGCACAAGAACTACCTAACAAGGCACAATTTGGCTAGAAAAGTCAGAATAATCAAGAAAGCTTCACCCCCTGATACCCAGAAGCACAGGCCTAAAAATTAAACAAGACAACAGAGAATTTTCTCTGCCACTAGCACCAGACTTCCAAGCACTATGTAGTAAGAAAAAGCAGTCTATTCTTGGGCTAACAGACAAGGTCAGAGAAATAGAAACCCTCTGAGGCACAGGGAAGCCTGAAAGCTAAGGGTAGATCAGAAACACTGTGAGGGAAAAAAATCCATCATCAATTTAGCCCTTATCTGATAGGACTGCAAAGAGAAATGGACAGATCCATAATTATCGTTGGTTATACTAGTACTCCTCTTTCAGTGACTGATAAAACGGAGAGATGGAAAATCTCTAAAGATATAGAAGACCCGAACAACACTATCAACTAACTTGGCCTCATTGAAATTTAGATAACATTCTACCCAATAAACACATGAAACATTGAGATTGTTTTTTGAACCAGAATACAGCCAATCTTCAAATTTAAATATTGAAATCATTTGTAGTATATTTTGTGACTGAAAAGGTATTAAAGTAGAACCAATAACACAAAATATGAGGGAAATGCCCAAATATCTGGAAATTAAACAAATTTCTGAATAACTCAGAATAGAAACACATAACAAAATTTGTGGGATATAGCTATAACAGTGTTTAAAAGGAAATTCATAACACTAAGTGATTGCAATTAGTGAATAAAAAGTGTTAAATCAATGATATGTTTCCTCCTAAGACTGGAAAAAAAGAAATTAAATCCAATGCAAGGAAGAAAATAAATTACAAACATCAATGAAAACAGAAAAACAGAAAAGAATCAATACAACTGACAGCCAGTTCTTTATAAAAGTCAATAAAAATTATAAATTTCTAGACAGGCTATGAGAGAGAGAGACAACATAAATTACAGACATGGACAACGAAAGAGGAAACATAATTACTGATCATACAGACACTGAATGGATAATAATAGGATATTATGAAAAAGTTTATGCTCATGCTATGGTCTTAATGTTGTTGTCACCCCAAAATACATATGTTGAAACTTAATCCCCAATGTGATAGTGTTAAGAACTAAGAGCTTTAAGAGGTGATTGCATCATGAGGATGGAGCCCTCATGAATACGATTAGTGCCCTTTTAAAGGGGGTTGAGAAAGACTATTTGCTCCTTCCACTATGTGAAGACACACAGCAGGTGCCATCTAGGAAGAGCATGTCCTCACCAGACACTGATTCTGCTGGCATCTTGATCTTGGATTTCCCAGCCTCCAGAACTACAAGCAATAAATTTGTTGTTCATAAATTATCCAGTCTAAGGTATTTTGTTATAGAAGATCAAACAGACTGAGACAGTACATAAATACAATTTAGTTGAAATTCCTTAAAAGACACAAACTAATGGACCTCACTCATGAAAAAGTGTAAGAACTATACAGAACTATAAAAACTGTATAAAGCTGAATAGAACTATCTCTATACAAGAAGTTCAATTTATACTTATAAAACATTCTAACAAAGAAAACTCCCCACCCAGATGGCTTCAGTGGTGAATTCTACCCAATAATTAAGAAGATATAATACAATTCTTCCATAAAATAGAAGGGGAAGGAACACATCCGAACATACTTTGAGACCATTGTTATTCTGATATAAAACTAGCCAAAGACAGTATAAGAACCATGATTTATGTACCATCTCATGAATATGATGGAAAAATCATCAATAAAATTATAAAATCTAGATACATAAAAATGATAATATATCATGAACAAGTGGGATTTATACTGTGAATGCAAGGTTGGTTTGGCATTCAAAAGTCATCAATACTAGGCCAGGCATGGTGGTTCACGCCTGTAATCCTAGCACTCTGGGAGGCAGAGGTGGGCGGATAGTTGGAGCTCAGGAGTTCGAGACCAGCCTGAGCAAGAGCGAGACCTCGTCTCTACTAAAAATAGAAATTAGCTGCACAACTAAAAATATATAGAAAAAATTAGCCAGGCATGGTGGCGCGTGTCTGTAGTCCCAGCTACTTGGGAGGCTGAGGCAGAAGGATCACGTGAGCCCAGGAGTTTGAGGTTGCTGTGAGCTAGGCTGATGCCATGGCACTGTAGCCTGGACAACAGAGTGAGACTCTGTCTCAAAAAAAAAAAAAAAAAGTCATCAATACCATTCACCATATCGACAGATTAAATAACAAAATGATGTCATCCTCTTAATAGATGCAATAAAGGTATCTGACAAAATTCAACATCCATCCATGATAAAGTCTCAAACTAGGAATTAAAGGAAATTCCATGAACCTAATAGAGGGCATCTCTAAAGAACCTACAGCTAATATACTTACTGATCAAAACTGAATACTTTCCATCCTAAGAACAGAAAGAAAGCAGGTAGTCTGCACTAGTCACTGCCATTCAACACTATGCTAGAGGTCCCAGTCAGAGCAATAGGCACTAATTAACAGACATACATATTAGAAAGGAAGGAATATGCTGCTATTCACAGATAACATGATGGTCTGAAAAATCCTAAAGCAGCTTTTAAAAAACTACTAGAATAAGTGAATTTAGCAAGTTCTCAAGATACAGGAACAATGTATAAAAATCAATTGTATTTCTATATACTAGCAATGAATGATTGGAAATTGGAATTAAAAAGTAGTACCATGTAAAATCAGCACCAAAAACATGAACTAGCTAAATACAAATCTAACAAAATATGTATAACATCCATATGCCGTAAATGATAAAATATTAGTGAGAAAAAGTAACCTAAAATATGGATAAATATACTAAGTTCATGGATTGGAAAATTTGACATGGTAAAGACATCAATTCTCCCTGAAACACATTTATGGATTCAATGCAATCCTAACCAAAATCCCAGAGAATTTTATCATAGGAATTGACAAGTTAACTATAAAATTCATATAGAAAAGCAAAGGACCTGATATAGCTAAAACAATTTTGAAAAAAACAAAGTTGGAGAATACACACTGCCTGATTTCAAGACTTTCTGTACAGCTACAGTAAGCAAGACAGTGTCGCACTGGCAAAGGAGAAATGATACAGAATAGAAAATCCAGAAATAATCCCACATGTATATGGCCCATTTAATTTGTGGTAATGCAAAGGCAGTTCAATGAATATAGTCCTTTAAACAATGGTGCTAGAGAAATTGGACAACTATATACAAAAATAATTAACCTCAAACCATACTTTATACCATAAACATAAATTAACTCAAAACTTATTGACCTATATATAAAAGGTAAAACTATAAAATAACTTCTAGAGGAAAACATAACAGAAAACCTTTGGAACTTTGGTTTAAGACAAGTCTTCAATCTGACACCAAAAGCACAATCCATTAAAAATAATGATAAACTGGACTTGATCAAAAGTAAAAATTTCTGCTCTTCAAAAGACATTGTTAAGAAAATGAAAACATAAGCCAAATACTGCGGGGAAAATATTTGCAAATTATATATATATACATATATATATATATAAAATAAAGGATCGTATCCAGGATGTATAACTCTCAAAACACAATATTAGAAAAACAACCCAATTTTAAAAAGTGGGGAAAAGATTTGAACCGATTTACCAAAGAAGATGTACAAATGGAAAATAAGCACATGAAAAGATGTTCAACATAATTAGTCATCATGGAAATGTAAATTTAAATCATATGATATCACTATAAACTTATTAGAACAGCAAAAAACACACAAAAAAGTGATAATATGAAGTGCTAGCAAGTAAACAAAGCAACTAGAATCATGTACATTCTTAGAGAGCAAAAATGGCAGTTTCTTTGGAAAGCAGTTTGACAATTTCTTATAAACAGTCACAATATGACCTAGCAATCCTCTTACTAAGTATTCACCCAAGAGAAGTAAAAATATATTCACTCAAAAACCTGTGCACAAATGCTTATAACAGCTCCTATTCACAATAGCCAAGAACCGGAAATAACCCAAATGTTCAACTGGTGAATGGACAAACCATAGTGTAGTCATACAATAGAATATTACTCACCAATAAAAAGTAACTTCTGATACATACAAAAACATGGATAAATGTCAAATTTATTATACTAAGTGAAAAGACCAGACTTAAAAAGTGACATACTGTACAATTTTACCTCTGTGACATTTTTAAAGGTAAAACTATAGTAACAGAAAATAGATTAATGGATGCCAGGTGCTTGGGATATTGAGTGGGGTTAACCACAATGGGGTGTAAGAATGCTTTCAGGGGTGATGGGAAAATTTTATATCTTGATCATGGTGGTTATACAACTGTTGGTCAAAACTTTTATGGCCATATGCCAAAAAGAGGGAATTTTATAATATGCAAATTATACTTCACAAAACTTGACTTAAAAAATATATAACTGAAAAGAAATAAAACCTTAAGTTTTAAAAAATCAGGCTCCCAATCTAAATAGTCTCTCCATCTTTGTGGTCATTCTCCCTACCTAGGAAAAAAAGAAACAGAAACACCCTTATTGTATACCCAGGATAGTCTCTACATCCTTTAGTGATTATTTAATAGTCGAGTCTATAGAAAACTATGACTTTCACATCATCAACCACTCTGATTTCCCCTTAGCACAGTGATCCTGAATTCATTGAAATGGCAGGCGCAGAATTTCTCAATGAGAATAGATGAAGGGATGACTATGATGTTTATTAAATATTTTAGATTATTAATTCAAGCCAAAAGTAAAAATATAGGGCAAAAATGGTATGAACATTCATTTTATGCAAGAACAACTCATAGACCACCTAGAACAGGACTGGCACCAGGCAAAATCATAAAATTGGTGAAGTCATTCTTTGGTTCCACTATTCTTCCTCTTCTAGAAACTTTGATCTCTCAACATTCCATATAGATACACAATGCTTTCATGGGCGTCTCACCTCCTCCCATTAAAACTTGCTCTTCTCAGGAAAGAATGAAAGATATAAAGACCTGAAAACAGCTTAAAATGTTACCCCTCTAAAGGAAGGAGAAATAAAGAAGAGAAAGAGCATTTGGTAGGCCAGGCACTTTATACATATTATCCCATTTTATCTTCATAAAAGACATGTGAATTAGGAGCTATTATCCCCATTTCACAGACAGGATAACTTAGGCCCAGAGAGATGATGTGATTTGGCCAAAATCATAGCCACACAGCTAGGAAATAGCACAGCTAGGATTCATACTCAGGTTTGTCAGATTTCAAAACTCATATATTCTTTCCATCATACAACATACTACCTCTCCCAAGGTAGGAGAGGTTGTATGCAATGGTGATAACAGTCTTAAACAAAAACAACAAACCTAAAGATAAAATCACATAGAACACACACACACATAAATGAGTATATGTACAAAACGGTGAAATCTGAATACAGCTTTGTTGTCGAATTCTGTGATCCCCTACCCCTACTGGGCCACGTTATCAGTCTGTGGCCTGTTAGGGACCGGGCCATAGAGCTCTGCCACAACCCCCTTGGCCCCATGGAAAAATTGTCTTCCATCAAACTTTGAAACTCGGGGGGCCACACAAGCAGGAAGTAAGCAGCAGGTGAGGGAGCAAAGCTTCATCTGTATTTACAGCTGCTCTCCATCACTTGCATCACCGCCTGAACTCCGACTCCCCCCACCCCAGCATTTGCACACACACATCCTGTCCGTGGAAAAACTGTCATCTTTCATGAAACCAGTCCCTGGTACCAAGAAGGTTAGGGACCGCTGGTCTAGTTAACAATGTTGTGACGTCAACTTCCTGGTTTTAATAAGGTACTACTATACCTTATATGATATTAACATTAGAGGAAGCCAGGTGAAGAGGACACGGACTCTCTTTATTTTTTATAACTTCCTGTGAGTCTATAATTACTGTAAAATGAAAAGTTAAAATAAATCTCTAATGAGATCTGATATAAATAAAAACAATAAAGAATAAACCTTTACTAATGTTTACGGAAAGCCAAGTTCTCCAGTACCTTTAAATCATACCACAAAGGTGTTCATCAACTCTGTTTCCATGTAAGTGTCAGGTGTGGTTAGGGAGAGCTGTCCTGGTTCTTTGGCTCCTTGCTTGGAATAACTGTAAGCAGGACCAATGCAAGGGATTGATGACAGACACGAAGCACTTCCACATAAGCAGCTTTTATTGAGCATGGCGCAGGATACAAAGCAAAAGTACATCCTTGAGGAGGGACGGGTCTGTTTCCATGAGTGAAGAAGACCCTGAGTTTAAAGACAACAGTATAGAAAATATAGCACACTCTCAAAGTCAGTAGAGAGCAGACTGCTCCAATAAGGAACAGTGTCATCCCAGGGTTAGAGCTGTCCTTTATGCTAATTAATATGTTAAGCTGGAGATAGAATACTCATGTCTTTTGGGAGAAATGGGTAGAGATTCCCAGAATCATGTACCCTCCCATTTTCTGCCCTTGTATGGCGAGCTCCGGAACTGTCATGGTAGTAGGGGGTGTGAGTTTTACTATGTTGATGAGGGAAAGGTTACTTTTGGTCATAAACTCCTAGCTTCCGTGCATGCTCCCAATTGGGAAAAGTCCCTAACCTCAAGTTCTTGCTGTTGTGGTTTCTTTTCTGTTTTTACTGGTCCCGACCCTTGGCCCTTGACCACACATCCCCCTATGGCCTGCCCTGCCACCTGCATACCCCTCCATCTCTACCTAAGGTCAACCTTAAATACAAGAAATTCACTGTGGCTATACAAAATAGTCCCCTAGATGGAAAATAGGGGCCTAACTTTTCCTCCTAGGAATGATGCATAGTTGTCAGGAGGTTTCAACTCTGATCAAATCCTTTCCTAGTGAACATGACATGTATTTCAGGAGGACTTCCTCCCACAACCATTGTCACCCCTGTATCTTCCTAGGTGTGTATGTCATCATCCGTGACAATACTGAATACTGTACATTGTGTGTGCAACTAGAAAGTGCTGGTTAGAGCTCACTTTCTGGTTCATAGATGGTGCCTTGTTGCTGTTTCCTCATGTGGTGAAAGAGGCAAAGCAGCTCTCTAGGGCCTCTTTTATAAGGGCACTAACCCTATTTATGAGGGCACGGCCTTTGTGACCTAATCACTCCCCAAAGGCTCCACCTTCTAGTACTATCACACTGTAGGTTTCAACATACGAATTGTGAGGTAACACAAACATTTAGACCATAGCACAAGGCTTCATGAAATTTAGTGCTGCCTACCTGCTACCATAGTCCTGGTCTGAGGGGCAGTTGTTAAGAATGTTAACTGTGGCAACATTCACTACAGCAAATATCCAATAGCAATTTTTTACCCAAAGTAGCATGTACCACTGCCCTGAAGGAAATGTGAGAAAATAAAAATAGTAAATAAAAGTTTAAAGACCACATGGGAAACTTAATCATTATCTGAACTTTTGCTAATAGAGCCCAATTAGCTGAAGTTGGGTTGACACACTCGCACTCTTCCAGCTTAGGACAGTAAAACCAATAGCCTTATAAAATCTGTAGATTTTCTATTTATTTTCATATCATTCAGTTTTTACATTGCTAGAGTGTGAAGACAGTTAAACACAAGAGACATTTTTTAGGTTTATCAGGGCACCAATGTCCTTTGGGGATAGTGTATTTCACTTATACATTACGTGTGAAAAACAAAATCAGACACAAATCACCAAGAAATGCAGTTAATGCTTTATGACTTCATAAATATGGAGCTGTGACCAACAGTGGGACTTCTGTTGGAAACCTTCATCCTTATAATTTAGCAGCTCCAAGGATTGATTTTACCACATAGAGTTTGGGCCTGGAACTAAAATACATCCACATGCAAATTGTGACCATGGAAGATAACTATTTCTGCACATATCTGCATGGAGATTTGTGAATGTGCTGTGGCAAAAACCTCATAAGGGGACTGTGAATTGTCAATTTTTAGTTGCACACGCAATGTACAGTATTCAGTACATTAACACTTCTGTTAAAAATCAGTCCTCAGTGTTTAGTGATAACTAGTCCTGTAAAATTTAATTGTGATTGACAGCCATTATCTCACATGATTGTGTAAACTTGTGTCCTTATTTTGTAGATGAGAAAATTGAGGCTAAGCCATGTTAAATAAATTACACAAGGTCCCAAAACCACAAAGTCATAAAATTGGGCTCTCTGAATCCATGGCTAATTCTCCTCCCATATAGTCATGCCATCTATAATAAGAATCCAGTAAAAATCATCCATTTCTTTTTGTTACTGCATACAGATGGGATTCACAGATGATGACATACATACCTAGGAAGATACAGGGGTAATGATGGTTATGGGAGGAAGTCCTCCTGAAATATGTGTCATGTTCACTAGGAAAGGATTTGATCAGAGTTGAAACTTCCTGTCAACTATGCATCATTCCTAGGGGAATTAAAATAGGAAAACTCAATCTAGGGACAAGTAATGGACACTACCTCTCTCCTGATGGTAAGGACGCTGGATCCCAATCCTATAGTATGTATCACTTCTTCTCTTGTCATACTTCTCTGCTTATTCCTCCCCAAAGGTGATTTCCATCTATTTTTTCCTAAAGCTCCAAAATAGGCCATTCTGGCCTGCTGTTTAGACCAAGGTGCTCCAACTGTCCTTTTGCTTTGGTGTCCGAGTATCCTTATCAAGACTTTACTATTTCTCTTACTGTGTCTTCTTTAACTTTAGTCCTATAAGTTCATGTGCCTGAAACTATTCCTTAGGAGTCCTTTTCCAGGAGGTTCTGTGGTCCTTTATAACAATAGATTCCTCACAAATCTGCCTGAAAGTCCTTCCATATGTGCCAAGACATATCCAAGTAGTAGAGCAATACCAGCTTAGATTCAAACTAAGACACTTACCTATAACACCGTGAGTGGGGAAAATCAAGTGTTACCCGTAATTTTACAAATGAGTTAACTGAGACTGAGAAGGTGAGACTCACCCAAAGAAACATTGTTAAGAAAGCACAGAGGCAAGACTGCAGTCTAAGACTCTGGGCTATTAGTCCAGGGGACTCTGTATTCACCAATAGAAAAACTACAGCAAATAACCAGTAAATTTTAACAAAGAAACACAATAACAAAGTCAGTAAACCAGTTGTATGCAGATATAATCTAGATGTTTAACATTTTTGTATCTTCTCTTACCACAGTGTTGAATACAGTTAGTTGACCCTTGAACAATGTGGGGGTTTGGGACACCAACCCCTGCACAGTTGAAAATCCAAGTATAACTTTTGACTTTCCATAAACTTAACTACTAATAGCCTACTGTTGACCAGAAGCCTTAGTGATAACAGTTGATTAACACACATTTTATATGTTATATGTATTAGATATTATATCCTTATAATAAAGTAAGCTAGAGAAAAATGTTAAGAAAATCATAAGGAAGAGAAAATATATTTGATTTCCAATTTTCATTAAATGGAAATGGATCATCATAAAGGTTTTCATCCTCGTCTTCATGTTGAGTAGGCTGAGGAGGAAGAGGAAGGGTTGGTCTTGCTGTTTCAGGGGTCACAGAGACTGAAGACATGGAGGAGGTGAAAGGAGGGGCAGGCACATTCAGCATGACTTATTGAAAAAGTCTGCACATAAGTGGACTTGTGCTGTTTAACACATTAACTGCCATGAGTTGTATTTAACTCACACTAGAGTTTTGAGCCCGGGGCCTTGTGAAGCATATGTAATTCACACGTCTCTTCACTTTGGGAGCTGTGTGAACTATTTTTCAAGTTGCATGTAACTGACACATAGAAAACAATAAAAAAACAACAAATTTTTCGTTAAATTAGAAAGGACTGTTTTGTTTTCAAACTTTTTATTCTATTTTCATAATAAAACACTGTGGCCCCAAGGAAAAAAAAATTGTTTTCTAGTGTGGCAGTCAAAGTGTTAAACCTGTGTTGTTCAAGGGTCAACTATACTTAGTAGATGTGTGATATTTACCTGTCAGCTGTTTTATGGGTATGTTGTCTGCAGCAGGGCCTTATGTCACTTTAAATATTGCACAAAAGACACCAAAGGGTGTGTCATACTATACACCTTCCATTAACTTCAAACAACTCACACTAAGGGTCAGAGATGCATTTCATGATAGAAAATGAACTCAGAAATATAATATTTAAAACAGCATATCAGAAGTATACCAGAGCTTGAAACCTCCAGAGTAAAGAAAGGAAACAACACTCAAATTCATCCCCCAAACAGCCAAAGCCTCATAGCCCAGAGCCAGTAAAAACTGGTCAAAGACTCTAGGATAATAGGCAATTATCAGGCTTGTGTTAAGGCTATCAAAACACACCACCTTTTCCAAGAAAGCATTGGAAATCCAAGTCTCCGCCAGAATGTGCCCATGGAAACCACTCTGCCTGCAGAAATTGTTCCACTAGGGAACAAGATAGCACAGCTCCAAGTTGTTCCCTCAAGCAAAGTGTGAGGCCAAAAATGACTTCTCCAGCCCTATGACTCATTAGTGTCCCATTTAAACATTTTCTTCTTACAATCACTTTCTTATCCAATCCCCAAAGGAAGGAAAAAATTAAACTTTATACCCTCAAAGCAAGTCAAATGAAGATTGAGTCTATCTGAACAAACAAGATATGATTCATTGGCTGATTTGTCCTCCCAAAGTGGCAGAAGGGAAGAATTTATTGCTTGTCTCAGGCATCCTTCAATCTGACCTGCAGAGCAAGCAGATTTAAAGTAACCTTAGCTTGATGCTGGAGATTTTTTTGGCCCAACTCCAAAGCTACTTCCATTATTTGCATTTTACACACACACACACATACACACACGTGTCTTTGCCACCCCAAGGTCATTCAATATCAAGGCCATTACATCAAATTCTCTCTAAAATAAAGCCCCGTTATCAAGACTAATTAAATAATGTCAAAATACACTGAGCAGTGCCTATGCTTTAGAAATGCCTATTTACTGTTCTGGCACTCCTTAGCACAAAGCTGGTTGTCCATGAATAAAAGTTATCTGCATCATTACGTTAAAACGATTCCTCTCTCCCTTAGGCCCAATGTCACTTACACACCCACCACCAGCAACAACAACTTAGACCTAGACAAGTTTGGAAAAGAGACTTTAAGGTCTACTGTTTGGTTTTTGCATCCATTAGCATTTTAGCTTTAAAATGCTTGTCTCTCATTTTCCAGCAGTCTCTGAGCCAAAAAGTCAGTTCCTATTCCATAATTTCATAGGCTGCATCATTATGCATGGATTATAGCACTTTAGGGAAAAGGGAAGAATGTAAACATTTCCGTCCAAGCACACATTATCAAACTGAGCAGGCAGTGTAGGTGGATGATGTACAACCTTGAACATGACATCAGTATTTCAAGTGGAAACATCTCCCACAAAATATGGAATGTAAGGAGGAAAACGACAAGGAACTGTACATAATATCTCATAAAGCCAAGGCCAGTTAAAGTCTCACTGCTGGTGCCACCTTGCTAGTGTTAAATTTTGACAAGATGATAAAAGTATAGTAGTTCCCTCTTATCCATGGTTTCACTTTCCAGGGTTCCCCTTGGTCAACGTCAGTCTGAAAATAGATGAGTACAGGACAACAAAATATTCTGAGAGGGGGGGACCACGTTCACGTAACTTTTATTACAGTATAATTGTTCTATTTTAGTTGTTCATCTCTTACTGTGCCTATTTTATAAGTTAAATCTTGTCACAGTTATGTGTGTATAGAAAAAAAATATATATATATATAGGGTTTGATATTATCTGAAGTTTCAGGCATTTATTAGCAGTCTTGGAACCTATCCCCCCCCCCCACAGATAAGGAAGGACTACTATAACTCCCTTCAAATAACTCCCTTCAAATAAATGTCTGAAGCCCAGGAAGGAAGACTCTACCTATCTAAAAACAATACAAGCAGGAGTAGACCATTCATTACTTTTCTATGACTCAAAGCTCTTAATATTCTATGGCTATGGTCCAGACAGGGTGATTTCAACATATACTGCCTAAAAGGAAGAATACTAATAATGCATTCTACTGTTCAGGTTTTCAATGAGTTCAGGTGAAATGAGAACAGGACAAAAATAAAAACTGAATCTCAGCCACCAACTGCTTCCCATCGCACTACCCATGCAATTTTAATCCTTCACTGTTTTATTCATGTCACAATTAGCCAGATAATGCCCCATAAATATCATAGTCATTCCTTCCTTTGTGCCTTATTCATTCTGGTTCAAGAGTCACCTTTTCAAAAGTCCACCTTGCTCTAGTATTTAGTTTGTCTTATCTTCTCCATGAAGTCTTCAACCACTCTTTGATAAACAACACTGTCTCATTTCCAGATTACTAGGCCCCTCCCCCAGAGTTTCTGTTTCAGTAAATCTGGGGTAGGGCCATAAAATTTGCATTTCTAACAAGTTCACAGGTAATGCTGATCCTGCTGGCCTAGAGATCACACCTTAAAAACCAACAATCTATAATATTTATCTTTACTGTATCTAATTCTTGATTATACATTATAATTTATCATTCCTTCAGTTGATTTATGAACATATGCATGTATCATATAAGACTTAATGCTCCAAAGAACAGACAACTCAATGCAAACCAGCTTAAACAAAAAGGGGATTTTATTTTCTCACTTTACTGGGACACCCAGATATTGGTTCACGATGTCTTCAAGGACTCAGCTTCCTTATATATTTCTGTTCTGCTATTCTCAGTGCCAGTTCCATCCTAAGACTGGTACCTCTCCTGGCAATAATATAGCTGCCAGCCACAATCAAGACTACATATGTTCTTATTATAAAATCCAGAGGGACATACAGAACTTCTTACCAACATTCCAAACAAGAGTACTAAAATTCATCCTAATCAAGTGGCCTGTTAAGGACAGGGGTGAATACCAGAAAGTGTGAATATTGTTAGGAAGAGGTTTAAAGAATGAATTCTGGAAAGGCACCCTACAAAAGCTTACTACACAACCCAACAAGAGCATAAATCAACTAGGGTAGTAATGGTATCATCTACATCTCTTATCATACATGGAGCACTCAATAAACACTAGATGATTCACTGTTTTTTTAAAAAAAATCTGCACCAATTGATTTAGATGTAGACTAGCTATCTATATTATAGATGAATGTAGACTATATAGACTAGCTATATTATATATAGATATGTCATTTAATTTTATTTGTTTGACCTTAATGTAGGAAATATTGGCAAAGGCTTTCCGTATTTTTCTTATATACATCTAAGTACGCAAGCACCAGTTCAGACTTATTTTTTGTTACCAATATGATTTCCTGATTTACCATGAGGATAATTCTCATTAAAATGAGATTTTATCTACGACATTCATGACAAACTATTTCCACTATCTCAACCAAAGGTCTGGGGTATGAGTATTAAAACAGCTCTTACTGCCACAGACCATCGTGATTATTAGAAAGCTCTATTTTACATTTTGAGCTTAAATCAATCAGTTTCCTTATAACTTTTACTCATAGATCTTAAGTCTACTATTAGGGGCCACACCAAACAAGTCTTTCTTAGGGTATCAACTGTACCTTGGGACATATATTTGAATGTAGGTGTCTCATACACTAAAGACACCTTCAAAGAAAAAAACAATTTGGGGAAACATGGTAAGCTGTTATATTAGTTTCCTAGGATGCTATAACAAAAATACCATGAACCAGGTGGCTCAGAACAACAGAAATTTATTCTCTCACAGTCCTAAACATTCAAAATTAAGGTGTCGTCAGGGCCATGCTCCCTCTAAAGACTCCAGGCAAGAAATTTCCCCTTACCTCTTCCTAGCTTCTGGTGGTTGCCAGAAATCCTTGGCATTCCTTGGCTTGTAGCTGTATCACTTCACTCTCTGCTTACATCATCACATGACCTTTCTCCTTGTGTTTCTCCTGTCTCTGTATCAAAATTTCCCTTTCCTTTCTCTTATAAAGATACCAGTCATTGAATTTAAGCCCACTCTAATCCAGTATGACCTCATCTTATCTTTATTAATATGCAAAGACTATTCTAAAAAAGGTCACATTCACAGGTGCTAGGGGTTAATTCCTTAGGATATGAACATATCGTGGGGGGAGGGCATAATACAACCCACTCCACCTGTATAGGATACCAATCTTAAAAATTATATTAATCTGAATGCTTAATATATTTCATAGCTTAAATTTTAAAAGAGGAATTATGTGAATAGAAGTTAAGATTAGTTCACATAAATATACCAAAACAAGCAAAGGAGAAAACCTCGTATTGGCAATAAGTAGTAATTCAAATATTAATGAACATTTATTGAGTATTTACTACACTTAAAAACTACACTGAGCTCTTTACATGCATTAACTCATGCACTCTTCATGGTCATATGACTCGAGGTATACAAGTCATACCTCGTATGGTAGACAGAACAAAATAATACAACCTTCCCTTCCCTTTAAAATATGTTCACATTTGAATTACATAATCTGTAAATATGATACTTTGCAAGGCAAAGGACCACGTGAAGATGTAATTTAGGTTAAAGATCTTAAAATAGGGAGATTATTCTGGATTATCTGAGTGGGCCCAATCTAATCACATGAGCCCTTAAAAGTAGAGAACCCACGTCTGAGCGATGTGGTGGACACTGTGGAGGGGTGGGACATGCTTGAAAAGTAGTTGGGGAGCGGAATTAGGGGTCTCAATAGGGGAAAGGAGTTCCTCAAAAACTGATTCATGTGATTAACTGTACACCTCAGTAAATTCACTGAAAATCATTTAATTGTACACTTAAAGTGGAGTAAAGGCATGATATGTAAAGTATACTTCAATAAAGACAAGAAATGTAAAAAAAAAAAAAATCACTCCTCAAAATCACTCTTCCAGCAAAACCAAAATTAAAATACAACTAAATATATTTAGAGAGTAGTTATTGTAAAGTTTTAGAAGTACAATTTCTGGCATTTTAAAAGACTAAATGATTAGCACTCATTAGCACTCATTAGCACATACAGTAGTAAAATTCAATGGAAATCAAGCAGGTGGCGGGGGAGAAGGGGATGGGCAAATTCACATCGAATGGGTACAATGCACACTATCTGAGTGATGGACACACTTATAACTTTGACTCAAACTATACAAAAGTAATTCATTTAACCAAAACATTTGTACCTCTGTAATATTCTGAAATATAAAAATGCACAGAAACTATGAGTTAATAAATGATTATTGTTATTTTTTAAAAAGAGAAGGATCATCAGGTAAATGTGCAATATTCATTGAAGATTCTTGAAGTGCAGATGGAACTGTGTTTGCTTTCTAACAGATAGCTTGTTGTGGTGTGTTGATGTCAGCAACAAGTCTAAAGGTCACTGCTGTAGCTGACAAGATACAACATCTCACTGTCAATCAATGAATTTTTCCATTACGATGAAGGATATTTGAATATTTGTCTTGCTTTTCAGGTTTTCAATCTCAAAGTCATTATTTTTACCGTATACATATGTGTTTAAAGATTAATATTGCTTTTCTTCCTTGTCCTCTGGTTTCTATCAGGTTATTAGCATGTCCCTTGAGGACTGGTACTCGTTGGATAAAGCCAAGAGATATACCAACGTCTCCTGTAATCTACCATGTGGATTTTTATTAGATACAGAAGTAGACTTCTAAGAAATGAGATTGGAAGACTCTGTAAAGCTTGGCAAAATAGAAAGGATTCTGTCTATAGTTTCCAAACTCAAAGATTGACTGATTTTGCCCTACATTAAAAACCTGATAAAAGCCCCTTCAGGCCATTTCTACCAGTTACGACTAAGGTAGAAAAACATGTCCCATGATATAAGAACCTAAAAATTCTGTAACAGAAAAATCTTCAATCTCCTTTATTACCCAGGCCAGTGTCTACCAGTTTTGCCATGTGGAGGCACAGAGCCAAATCCCTGTTGCACAAATATGATTATTGCACAGACACTTTTGCATTTGGGGGTAATGATTTTATAGGATTTATAAGAAATACCACCTGCTTTTTAAAAAAGTCAAGTGATACAAAAATGTATAAAGAATACATTTCTTAAAACCCATTAGCATCTCGTCATCAAGAAAGAAAACTAGACAGAACATTATTCCAGTTCTTTCTATGCATGTATGTTGAAAAATTAGTTACATGTTAATAAAAATTATTTTCTTAAAATGACACTATATTCATACATTCTGTTAAAAGTATTAATTTTAATATTTCTTGAATTTTTAGGAGGAAAAGGAATTCATATAAAATTGAAGTATCAGATAAGTGGTTTTTTGTTTTAAAAAAACGGATTATAATGCCCAAGATACTTCTTCAAAGTTAAAAAGAAAAGATTGAGATATGCTATACAGAGCTGTAGCCATTATTTTTTTCTCCAAATTTCAATTTTACATTTTGCAACTACTACCTACTACAGAGGATGAGAAAACAAGCATTCTCATGTTTTTTCCCCTTCTTTTTACCATTTCTTGCTTTAAAATGGTTGTATCTTTATTTTTGAATTATCAATGTTTATAACACTTGCACTATTTTCTGTCAGCATAAGGCTGTCGGTTGTTTAAGATCAATTTTATACCTGAGTAAGAGATTCAATATTTGTTATCAGTTTATTTTTCCATTTCTATACTCTAGTCGTGATTTTTAAATTTTGAGTCACTTCCTAATCAGCTAGATTGGAACAGTAAGTTTTTCAGGAGGAACTTAAGAGTATTACTTTTCCCTGTGCTTTTTTGTGTCTGGTGGTAATTGGTTACCACTGTTATAAATATAAATTACCTTTGAACTCGAATTATAAATTGGCTGTTTCTTAAGATATTTTCTCCTTGCAATTTTGAAGATATACCTCCATTCTCTCCTGATATTTAATCTAGCTATGGAAAGTCTGAATCAAACCTGATTTCTCCCCTTACATTCGCTTGTTCTTTTGCCTATCTGTGTGCATGGAAATTTCTTCAGTTACCTTTGAAATTCAATACGAAACTAGAATATGTCTCAGTATGTACAATTTTGTATTAATTTTTCATAAAACATGGTGTGATCTTTTACATCTTTAAAATCAGTTCTTTTTACATAGCAATATTTTCCCTAGCATATCTGTGAATATATTTTTGCAGGTTCAATGTTTTTCAGCAGAAATAACACTTATGTTTTTGATATATTTTTTCTGTCTTTTATATCTTTCTAAGTGCCTTTAATATCTTTGTCTTTTTTTTTTCTCCTGCATTCAAAATAATAATCTCATGCCTTTCTTTTGTGGCAGTTGAGAGTCACCCTTATTTTTTCCAATCCTGTCGTCTCTCAATTCATTCACTTGTTCAGTTAATGATGTTGGTTTTTCCTCTACGTGTTTCTACAGGTCAGAAATATAATTCTCTATTTTTATAATGTACCTTTGAATTCGTATTCTCCTGAAACAAGTACTTGTTATATTCTTTATTCTTTTAAGGTGGGAGGTACTTTCAGAGAGGTGTTTTTTCTTTTTTTCCCCCGGCATGTTATGGGTGCACAAATGATTAGGTTACATGTATTGCTTTTGCCCCACCTGAGTAAGAGCTTCAAGCGTGTCCATCCCTAGACAGTGTGAATGGCACCCATTAGGTATGTATATACCCAACCCCTTTTCCCCCGTCCCATCTGTCCAACATATACATGTGGTATTATTTTTCCATTCTTGTGATACTTCACTTAGTAGAATGGGCTCCAGCTCTCTCCAGGATAATACAAGAGGTGCTATATCACCATTGCTTTTGTGGTTGAGTAGAATTCCATGATATACATATATATATATCACATATACATATATCATATCCACTCATGTATTGATGGGCACTTGGGTTGCTTCCACATTTTTGCAATTGTGAATTGTGCTGCTATAAACATCCAGTGTAGATGTCTTTTTTATAAATGGCTTTTTTTCCTTTGGGTAGATGCCCAGTAATGGAATTGCTAGATCAAATGGTAGTTCCATGTTTAGCTCTTTGAAGTATCTCCATATTACTTTCCACAGAGGTTGTACTAGTTTGAAGTCCCACCAGCATTGTATGAGTGCCCCTATCTCTTGACATCCATGCCAACATTTATTATTTTGAGACTTTTTGAAAAAGGCCATTTTCACTGGAGTTAAGTGATATCTCATTGTGGTTTTGATTTGCATTTCCCTGATGATTAGAGATGTGTCGAGCATTTTTTCATTTGTTCGTTGGCCATTATTCTGTCTTCTTTTGGAAAGTTTCTGTTTATGTCCTTAGCCCACTTTTTGATGGGGTTGTTTGATTTTTTTCTTGCAGATTTTCCTGAGTTCTATATAGATTCTAGTTATCAGACCTTTATCAGATGTGTAGCATGTGAGTATTTTCTCCCATTCTGTAGGTTGTGTGTTTGCTCTCATGATTGTTTCAACCACAGCAATAACAACAATAAATAAATGGGACCTGATCAAATTAAAAAGCTTCTGCACAGCCAAAGAAGCAATCATTTCCTTTTTATTAATCAACAAATTTGGTTCTTTGTCTTTTGCCAGTCATATTTCCTTCTTTCTGTTCTTTCATAACATTTTTTTAGTAGTCATGTAGTTATGACTACAACTAGGGCTATGAACGATTAATGTTAGACAGCTTGAAATATTTACTTGTTAGCTTTAAAAAAAAAACCATATGAGATTTCACTGCATTCGTAGGTATCTGTGTCCTATTTTCAAGGGGTAGGGGGCACACTGTAGTTCTATGTTATTACTAATTTTACATGAATGTATTGAAAATTCAAAGCCCTAGGTGGGTTTTCTCACTTATACTAGGATCTTCAGATTCTGTCCTGTGTTAAAGAGCTTCTAATCTCTCTCCCTCTCTCTCTGTCTCTCGCTTTCTCTTTCTCTCTGTCCCTCAGTCTCTCTATGTCTCTGTGTCTCTTAATCCTCCTTTCACTACCTACCTATCTGCATATCGATTCTTCCTAAACTCTGGCCAATTAGTGATAATTTGTATCCTTCTCTACTCCTTTGTCAGAGTTAGACATTCCATCAAGAGTTTCCAGAATGATATGAGCTTTTCTTTAGGCTTTCATGTTGTAGAGTTGATGGCATGAATTTGAAACTCTTGTCTTATGTGATTCCTAAATAGAATATTCGTATATTGATAAGTTCTATGTTTTAAAAATCCACAAATTAAATTTTAAAAATCTACAGATATCAATAAAATTAAAATTTAGAATAACAATTGAGTGCTATGAGTGATGTTTTATTTGGAAATTATATTGCTGATCAAAATGTAAATGTTTTGCTGACTACTTCATACAGATTCTTTGATTTTGGAAAGATGATACTGTCTAGGACTAGGAGATGGCTCAATTGTCCTACTATTTTTCTATTTGAATTATGGCCTTTCTTGGATTTAAACATATGTATTAAGTGAGTTACATCTTATTTTTTCATTGTTTAACAGATTTGATGTCACAGCAGCTATGTATACTGAACTCACTTGATGGTACTTAATTGTAATGTGGCCCACACTATGCTTCAGGTATATTCCTAAAGTAATTATTTTTATTAATTTCATTGAAATAGAAACACAACACTTCAAAAAATTGCATAGACTTATCACATACTACAGAGAATATTGGTTACAGTAATTTTTTTCAGTCATTGTACTTCTAAAGCTATGTAAATGAAGGTATCAAGACAAGTTGATAAACAAGACAGTTAATCTGAAGTGAGATATACAGAGCAGTGCTCCAGTGACATCATAGCTTTCATTTGCAAGTATGTGCTATTTACAAGTCAAATGCCAGGGAGAAAAAGAAAAGAAAATTAGCTACAAACTGAAAATCAGCCTCACATAGCAGTTTCAGACTTTGATATCCCAAAGCATGTTCTAAGGCATTTCAATTTACAACTCGTATACTTGTATACTTTCTTCTTAAAGTCTAGTATTCTTTAAATTTGTTATCTTAGTGTTTTCACTTTGAGATCTGTGTAATCAGCAACATCTTTGCTCTGTAAGGGGAAAGTAAAATCCCATTGCACCAGTGTCATTTTTGATGTAGGTCTTTAAGAAGGAAAAAAGAGCAAGGATGAAATTATGCTGTTGTTGAGCCTCTAATTTTTCAATGAATGAATTGTAAAGTAAGCAAAGGGTGAGGGGAAGGTGCCATATGCTGTTTTTCCAGAGGAATGTGTCTTAACAACAGATCAGAAGTCACCTTTAAATGCTGACTACAAAGAAACCTCCAGTTGCTTATTTTGCAGAGGCAATTTTTGCTTTCTTTTTGCAGAGCTTCCAAAAGGAGAATATCTAAAAATGATTTCTGCCACTTGAGTAATTAATAATGGCCTTACCAAATGACAATTTCATTGAATGGCATCAGGCAAGACAAATTCGATTTTTATTAAATGGCATTTCAGTGTTTCGAAGACTCCATGAATACCCCATAAAGAATATTCATGCTAAGTTAGAAAAAACAGTGTTTTTGCCTTTGATGTCTAAAAGGAATATATGCTACATATAAGTATTTTTCTATCAAAATCAATGAGTTAATATATATTACTTTCCTTACTTTGCTATTATTTTATGCCTGAAATTATTACAGAATGCAAATCAATGATATTAATTAATTAGACCAATTGTTCTTAAACATTTTAATGTATTGTAACACTTCTAGGGCTCTTTGTCCCTATTCTATTTACTACTTTGCTTGTTTCCATCAGACTTGAACCAACAATTAAGAATATAAGGTTTGTATTTGTCAGCACATTGATTGCCCTGGTTCACTGCTACTGCGACTCTTCCTCATGCACTGCCAAAGGCACATAAAAAAGAATTAATGCTAAAATCAATAAATATCCTTAAAGGGGGCTAAGAAACAGTAGTTAACTAGATCTATAACATTAGTAAACTGTGGCTATTTTAGCTGAAAGTGTGCCAAGTCTTCGAAATGAGCTTCTGCCTTTTTCTCTATCTGATCAGCTACCCTAGAACTGGCTTCCGAACTTTCCTAGCCTAGTAATGTCCTAATGCTAAAGTACGGCAGGGTTCAGTCTTTGGCCCTTGCTTTGTCCTCTTAGCCATCTCAATGAGCCCCATGCCTTTAAAACACCACCCATATGCTGACAACCCTAAAATTAATTACTCTAGCCCCAAGCTCTATCCATACTCCTGTCTTACATATAGGTATCTTAACATCCCTTCTTGGATATCTGATAGACCTTTAACAACTTTAAAATGTGTAAAAATAAAATGATTTTTCCTGACAAAATTTGTGCCACTTGCTGATTTTCACATCTTAGTCAATGACTAATAATAATAATATTTTTTAAATGTCATTCTCTTGTTTGGTTTCTTTCTTTGTCTCACACTGCATATCCAGTCTGTGAGGAAATCGTACCAGGTCTGTCTTCCAAATACATAAACAATCCAAGCATTTTTTAAACCAAATCTGCTGCTACCACCCTGGTCTGGACCACCATAATATTTCACCTGGATTACGGCAATTATTTCATAATCAATTTTTTTCTTTCGATACATGCCCTCTCTGCCACAATTTATGCTCAATGCAGCAGCCAGAATGATCTGTTGAAATATAGGCCAAATACCATCACTATTTAATACTCTTGATGGTTCAACATTTTACTCAGAATATGTCATTAAAGTTCAATTTAATTAACTCTATTCTGTGACCATTTGTATATGTCTTATACTCTTAACTCATTCCACATCACTCACACTGAGTTCTTGCTTTTTCTTAAGCCCAGAAAGTATGTTCCCATCTTGTTTTGTTTATTTTATCGGGAATACTAATTTCCCAAATGTCCTCTAGTCTATCTTTCTTCCTCGAGTCCTTCTTTATCATCTTTTCAGTGAGACGTAACTTGACCACCCAGTAGAATACTTCATTTTCTTCCCATCCCCATCCACAACACACATTCTTTACTCGACTTTTTTTTTAATTTACTTTCTAACATACAACACATTTTGCTCTGCACTTCGTGGTTTCTTTGGTCTTATGACTAGTGGTATAGCTAGTATTTTTCCTTAGTTTATTTCCTTTACATGACTTAAACTTTATGAGGTCTAAGTGCTTATGTTATCATTTTGCATACTCCAAGATGCAGTAAACTCTTGATAGACTTTTTGGTGTGCAAAATAATGGGTGCATTAAACTTAATGGATTTTATTTATTTTTATTTACATTTTGATAGATTTAGGGGTACAAGAGGTTTTTAGTTGCATGGATGAATTGTCAAGTGGTGATGTCTGGCTTTTAGTGTACCTGTCACCTGAATAATGTGAACGTCTTCTCAATGAAACTACAGAACTGTATTCTATATAGCAAACTAGCACAGATTGGTTTTGTTTAGTTTAGATGTTCTTTTTTTCAGTGTTGCAAAATATCTAGGAGTATATACAAATACTAGTAGGTAAGGTGTTGGTTGTCATTCTGGGTGATTGGAGTAAGTAGGGCTTTCTCTGTCTTTGGAAGTTTTCATTTTATTAGAAACAGCAACTGCCATTTCATATGCTCCTTAAATATACGGTGTCTTTCCTCAGGACAGTGGACTAAGCTAATAAGATTGCACAACTACGACTCACAATAGCCAAATATAAATGCCAGGAAAAAAAAAAACACTTAAAGATGAGGAGGAAAAAAACACAAGAAAAAAATTAAACCACCCACCAAGTAACACGATAGAGAAGGAGACTAAACTAGAGCAGCTGCCATCCACTGGGAGCCCTGCGGGAAGGGGATCAAATGCAGATAAAATGCAGTGGTTGGGGCCAGGTCTTTAATGTACACAGGGACAAAAGGCAGAGTCTTGGATCATACTGGGGTCAGCATACTGTAATTGAGCTTCTGTACAAAATGCAGGTCCTTGAAAACTTACCCAATAAACAAAATGATTATTGGAAAATCTCCATCTTTCAGTGTAGGAAAGCCCCAGGAGGGTTGCTGTCTATTCAGAGCCAGTACTTTCAGGGGAGGACAGGAGTAAGTATTAAAAATCACAGAAATATATCATGAACTGGGATCCTTCCCAAATTCATGCCCCTCACAAGAAGGGGGAACCTAGCCAAAAATATAATAATTATTAATTTAGTTAATATTAAATATATTGATTAGTACTAAATAAAACTATTAAAAGGCTATCACTATAATCCCATTACAAGCAAGCAACCCAAGACAGAAGGATTCTCTCTCTCCCACTAAGAGACACATAAAACCCAGATAGATAAAAGCCCACAATAAAAAATGATATACCACTGAGGAAACTTAACTTGATTATTCAATTGAATGTTTCAACTTTTGAATGGTCATCACTGTTTTGTTTCTTGTAATCAAAAGACCTCAAAGATTTGCTTTAATGGTGAACAAATTTAAATACCTACTTTGAGAAATGGAGTTAAAAATAAACAAAAATTACACAGTGCATCCCTGCTTAATCATAACTGCTAAATTTGGCTATAAAATAACAATTAAAATGCCATTCATTTAATCAATTATGCTTCATCTCATTTTTAAAACAAACATGAAATAAACATAATAATCTCTAGGGCATTTATTTTATATCTTATCTAATACTTTAAAGGATTTACATGGATAATTTCAATTGGTATATGACTATATTTAAAACTACTTTTTTAATTAAATAAAACATTTTGACATTGATCTTCTCTATTGTAGTGATAGAATTAAGAATATATGTATTTATTCTAGGAATGCTACCATTGTTCCCTGAATTTTGGGGATCCTTTCTTATCATTTATTGCAAAAATAAATGATACATTGCAAAAAATACATCAGTTTACTTTTCTGTAAGCCTTTTCTTTTTTATTTTCTAAATAATAGAAAATTGATTACTTAATGATGGGTCAAATGACAACATTTCCTGTTCAATGCCTTCTCATTTTACTTAGTTTAGGATTTTTGCTGTTATTTTTGTTGTTTGTTTTTCCACCGTATCTGCTTAGCCATTAATTATGCCTATTTTAGAGTTGGTTCTTTTAATTAAAGCTGCATGGCTCTGCATTTCAGAAAGATAAAGTATTTGCTAGGATTTAAATAAGGAATCTGCAAATCCATCATAAATCTGACTCAGTTTCATTTGTATGTTTCCAGCCTGCTCAAGGGCAGTATGTGAAGTAAGTCAATATCATGCGTGTAATTGACTGATTGCTGTTAATTTGAAATATGTGAATTTTAGAGCTGCTTTTATATAAATGCATTAATGTGCCATCCTTCACTTGCAATGATCAAGCTGCTGGCACATCACTAATAGGATATTTGCTTTGCGTTGTTTTTTAGTGGTCATGATGAATTTGGGTTGATCCATTCCACGTACTGCTGTCTATTTTTCCTTGTGACTAATGGGCTATATCTGGTGTGGCAGGCTTATAGATATCATCCTAATTCGTGATGGAAGATAAAAAAATAATGGCAACAAAATCCATAATGTTAGCTTCATTTGCTAGAGCCAAACAAACATGAATTTATTATGAACTACTGTTTAGTCAAAAAGTTAGAAATTCTCTGGATAACTTTTTCACCAAAACAAAAATTAAATTCACATGAACTTTATTGGATTTCTATATGTACTATCAGTATTACACCAAGTAACATACAATTAATTATGTTGAATAAAAACATCAGTAAAACAGGGCTGATTTAGGAAAAAATATTAACTGAGCAAAACATAATGCTCTCAGCTTCAACCTCCTTGTTTCTTACACTTTCATACTCTTCTTTGTAAGCTGGGGCTGAAATTCTCTTTTATTAGTAGAGACCTATGAAGAAGAAAGTACGGTAGGAAAAGAAAAGAAGGGACTTTTTCCAGTCCATTTGCTTATTATCCCTGCTAGCACAGGAAGGATGGCTAAGCCCTGCAACTCTTTATCCCATTACGCTGCGCATCATTGGGTAATTCTAGAACCAGCTTTAGTTAACTCTTTCACAGGCATCAGCACCAGCCAGGTAGAATCTGCTTCCCAGAGGATTAGATATCAAGCCATGAGGTCCTCCTCTGAGATTCTAGATACTTACATATCTTCTTTGTTTCTCCAACTGGATGGACAGTGTCTCCTTTCTTCAGTAATTACTATTTTGTTATCTCAATACTTTTTTTCTTCTTTAATCCTTAAAGGATCTGATTAACAAGTCTCCTAGGATATCAAATTCTCTTTGTTGAAATAAATAATAACGAATTTTTATTTTCATTATTATTTTGACAGACTACCATAAAAGAAAGTTAACTTTTCTTGAGATTAGGTAATTTTAATTGAAAGATTAAGCATAATTTTTCAATCCATAATCTACCTTTGAAGTGTCAATCAAGTTAATTAACTCTATTGTCTGTTTAAATCCATTCTGTTCTTGATTACTGACAAATTTTAAAAAACGAGACATACTTTAAGTGTGAGAAATTAAATGACTATGGTGAGAATATTGTTTTTGGCTTGACTGTTTTTGGTTTTGTCTGATCTGTGACCTTTGGGGAACCTATTCCCCTCTCCTCTACCCTTCTCCAAACACACACACACACGCACACACAAGCTATGTAATTCTGGCTTATCCATCATAGAATTGTATTTCCCCTAATTTCAAAGGTTAACTAGTCATATTCCCTTTCCCAAGAATGTTAATTATGAGTGAAGACCCAGAAGATAAAAGGTAATTTGGGTTGAATCGTCCAATGGCAATATCTTGGAGAAATGATGCCTACATTTCTGCTCTTAATTATTCATGTTTTCCTCCCCACAGGCATGATTCTTTAGCTATTCCTTCTATTCTGTTGGTTTGATTAAGTAAATAGGAGTTGATTCCCCATCTAATATATACTGTAGTTCTACTTATGTATTGCTTTTAAGATGGCTGCTTTCCCAAGCACGTTTATTGGCTACACTCTTGGATTAACTAGATAAAGGTTTCTTTTCCTCCATTTTTTTAAACATGAGTGAGAGAATTGTATCTGCCTTATATTTTCATATGTTGACATAGTATTTTTATGAAATATGGTTTTAAAGCCATATTTGGGAGCATAATTTGCACTCATAGTTTACAATTGCTTAACTGTTGATTCTATTCAGGAAGTTGGCATAGATAATATTTTTGAAGCTTATTTAAGACAAAAGTTATTATATGTAACTAAAATTAAAATTATGACTTGTTTCCCTGTTTTTATTGGGACATAGAACGTTTACTGGTGTCCTACTAATTTCATTCATTTTCTACACATTAATTCAACAGATATATATATCTCATAGGCCAGGCACTATGGTAAATATCAGGGATGAGTAGCTAAGGAGAATTCTGTCATCAAGGAGCTTCCATTGTACTGGAAGAAACGGATAACTAGAGAAGTACTGTGCAGCTTGAAAAATCTGTTATATGATAGGCACAGGATGCTATGGAGACACAGATGAATGGCACCTAGTCAGACTAGAAAGAAGGAAAATGTCTGTAACAAGCTATAAGAAAATAGGAAAAAGGAAGAAAAAATTAAAACAAAAAGAAAGGACAAAATGTTTGAAACTTTGCTTCTTTAAAAGGAAGGATTTATTTGGAGAACACATAAGACAATAAAGCAGGATCCCATTGATCCTTGTATGTCAAGCTAAACTCCATTTCTTGCTTGATATCTTGTTGAAAAATGAAACATGATTAAATTATGATTAAATTAATCAAATGCTATCTAAACTTATTTTGGCCCATTATAGTAGTGGGTATATGACTTATAATAACTTCTCCTTTGATTTAAAAAGATTCAACCATTAATAATTAACAGTAATTCACATATTGTAAATGTAGTAGTAAATAACTTTTGCCTTAAAACTTTACTACAGTTGTTAAGTCTTTAATATAAGTCTATGTGGTAACCAATAGTAATTCTAGATATATGGAAATCAGCTGATAATTTTTGGAGATCACACTTATTAGTAATATGAATAATTGATTTATATTCCAAATATTACAAGATGTGCTTAGTCACAAGTCAGTTGTGTACAATATGGCATATATATTCCATTTTCTTTTATTTTTAATTCCTGCAAACAACATTGTTTATTAAGTACCAAAAGCACTAAGCAATGGGGAAACATAATCTTGCCAGTAATAACATCCAAATTTAACCCAAAAGCATTCAAATACTTCTAGTTTCAAATTCAGGTATAAAGGCTGAGAATGGTGCTTACTTTTCTTCTCACTTCCAAGTTGCTCCCATAGGAATCCCTGGCCCTTTCTTGATGTGGGAGCAGAGGCTAGCCTCTAACACAATTAATAAGTTTGTGTGTGTGTGTGTGTGTGTGTGTATCACTTTGTATATGTCCTTTGCCAGATTTTGGCTTCAACCAATGTTAGTGTTCAGCAGTGCAGAGGAAAATACCTTTTACCTGTTTCCATACAGCAGGAGCAAGAACTCCTTGCTTATGTTTTTCCAAAATCCTGGAGAGACATTTTTTATTGGTGTCTTATTGACCTAATCAATAGTTTAAAGCCTATCAAACTGTGAATCAATTCCTGGTAAAGAAAATGAAACAACTACCACGATTGGTAGGCAAATTATCTAAGGGAGAATAAGTAGTGGAGATTCATCACAACAATATTCCCTATAAAAAAAAAATACAAGCATATGTTGGAGATATTGTGAGTTCAGTTCCACATCACCACAATCAAGTGAATATTGCAATAAAGTAAGTCACATTTTTTTTTGGTTTCCCAGTGCACATAAAAGTTATGTTTAGACGAAATTGTAGTCTATTATGTATGCAATAGCATTGTATCTAAAAAAGCAATATATATACCTTAATTTAAAAATACTTTATGGCTAAAAAATTCTAACATCATCTGACCTTCAGGGAATCACACTATTTTGCTGGTGGAGGGTCTTCCCTCAATGTCGATGGCTGCCAACTGAGCAGGGCAGTGATTGCTGAAGGTTGGGGTGGCTGTGGGAATTTCTTAAAATAAGACAACAATGAAATTTGCCTCATTGATTTACTCTTCCTTTCACAAATGATTTATCTGTAGGATAAGATGATACTTGCTAGGATTTTACCCACAGAACTTTTATTCAAAATTGGAGTAAATCCTCTCAAACCCTGCCACTGTTTTATCAACTAAGTCTGTGAAATGTTCTATTAAAAAATTCTTTATTGTCATTTCAATAGTGCTCACATATCTTCACCATGAGTAGATTCCATCTCAAGAAATTACTTTCTTTGTTCATCCATAAAAAGTAACTCCTCATTCATTCAAGTTTCATCACGAGATTTGCAGCAATTCAGTTCCATCTTTAGGTTCCATTTCTAATCCTAGCTCTCTTGATATTTCCACCATATCTGCAATTATATCCACTGAATTCTTGAAACCTTCAAAGTTATCCACAAAGAATAGAATTGATTTCTTCCAAACTTCTGTTAATGCTGATATTTTGACCTCCTTCCATGAATCATGGATGTCCTTAATGGCATCTAGAATGATGAATTCTATCCAGAAGGTTTTTAATTTATTTTTCCCAGATCCATCAGAGGAATCACTATCTATGGAAGCTATAGCCTTATAAAATGTATTTCTTAAATAATAAGACTTGAAAGTTGGAATTCACTTTTTGGTCCATGGGCTGCAGATTGGATTTTGTGTTAGCAGGCATGAGAACAACTTTAATCTCCTTTTGCATCTCCATCAGAGCTCTTGGGTGACCAAGTGCATTGTCAATAAATAGTAATATTAGAAAAGAACTCATTTATCCTAAGCACTAGTTCTCAACAGTTTTGGGCTTAAAACATTCAGTAAACCATGCTGTAAACTGATGTGTTGTCAGAAAGGTTTTGTTGTTCCATTTATAGAGCAAAGGCAGACTAGATTTAGCATAATTATGGAGACCCTAGGATTTCCAGAATGGTAAATGGGCATTGGCTTCAACTTAGTCACCAGCTACATCAGCAAGAGAGTCAACCTGTCCTTTGAAGCTTTGAAGTCAGGGATTGAATTTTCCTTTCCAGTTATGAAAGTCCTAGATGGCATCTTCTTCCAATAGAAGGCTAATTCATCTACGTGGAAAATCTGTTTTTTAGGGTAGATGCTTTTGTCAATTATCTTGACTAGATCTTTTGGATAACTTGCTGAAGCTTCTATATCAGCATTTGCTGCCTCACCTTGCACTTTTTTTGTTATGGAGATAGCTTCTTTCCTTGAATCTCATGAATCAACCTCTGCTAGCTTCAAATTTTTCTTCTTCAGCCTGCTCACCTCTCTTGGTCTTCACAGAATTGACAAGAGTAAGGGCCTTTTTCTAGATTAGGCTTTGGCTGGGTGAATGCTGTGTCTGCTTTGATCTTCTATCCAGACCACTAAAACTTTCTCCATATCAGCAATAAGGCTGTTTCATTTTCTTATCACTTATGTGTCCACTGGAGTAGCACTTCTAATTTTCTTCAAGAACTTTTTCTTTGCATTCACAACTTGGCTAACTGTTTGGCACTAGAGGCCTGCCTTTCTGCTTATCTTTCAACATGCCTCCCTCACTAAACTTAATCATTTCTAGGTTTTGACTTAAAGTGAGAAATATGTGACTCTTCCTTTCACTGGAGCATTTAGAAGCCATTGCAGATTTATTATTTGGCCTAATTTCAATATTGCTGTGTCTCAGAGACTAGGGAGGCCCAAGAAGAGGGATAAAGATGAAAGAATGGCCAGTTGGTGGAACACTCAGAACACACAACATTTATTAGGCAAATTCACCATCTTACACATGAACAGTTTGTGGTGCCCCAAAGCAATTACTGTAGTAACATCAAAGATCACTGATCACTCTAAGAAATATAATAATAATGAAAACTTTGATATATTTTAAGAATTACCAAAATGTGACACAGCCACATGCAGTGAGCACATATTGATAGACTTGCTTGATGCAGGGCTACCACAAATCTTCAATTTGTGAAAAAATGCATTATCTGCTAGGTACAAGAAAGCAAAGTGCAATAAAATGAGATGTGCTTGTTATATTTTACTTAAATGAATCTCAAGTGTTCAGAAATAGAGTAATCATGATTCTTGGTTTGTTTTGCGTTTTCATCATTTGTCTGTGAATTGTCCAGTTATGACATATATATATGGATAGATAGAAACATGGGTGGGGATTTAATCTGAAAATAAAACAAGTAAATGTTTTATAAATTTAGAAAAATTTAGAACTGAAAAGTTTGGGCTCCAGCTTTGAGACCTAGAGCAATATATTTTTATACTATTAATAATATTAGAAGCTAATCCAAAACATTCTTGTGAGAACTGAATAAAGGATTTCATTTAAAACAATCTATTATTTCGCCATCCAAATTTAATCATTGTGCATTATTTGTGGTCTTTTGTTTTCTCTACTCTCAGACATATATAGTGCAACTTCATTTCCTTTTGGCCTGCTAGTTGTAAGAGCATATTTTCAGAAAAGTTGCAAAAATATAATCAGTGCTTTCAGGTGTATGTGAAAACCCAATGTCCATCCAAGTTCTTGGCTAAAACACCTTCTCCAGATCTGTTTTCTATTGTTCTGCACTATTTCTGTCTACCTTTCACTTCTGCATTTGTCTTTACACCCTTCCTGTTTATCTCCTCTTTCAATCCTCAGCAAATCTCCAACTACTCAAGGTCCCCAGTTATATAGAATACTCTAGTCACAGTGAAAGGTGAAAGTGACCTATGCTTGCATTATTCCTTTACTTTATTACTCTCATCCTTTCAGAGAGAAAGTGTGTGTGTGTGTGTGTGTGCACGCTTTGGTGGGAAACAGGACCGCATTTACAAATGCTAATTCAAGCACAGTTGAAAGGGAACCTTCAAACATGGTTGGTGATAGAGTAAACTGGTTCAAATTTGCAGAAAGCTATTTGCTAAAATGCATCAAAGTCTTCATTTATTTATTAACTCAATATTTTTAAAAACCTGTCACATGCCAAGAAACATCCTAGATGTGGTGACACAACTGTAGATATGAGTGACAAAGCCCAGGCACTCAGCACATGATATTATACTGAAGGTGGAAAAAGAATAACAACAACAGCAAATGCTTAATAGTCTGGGTGGATGTAAGGGCTGTAAAGAAAATAAAACAAGATGAAAAGAAATGGAATGTAGAGCAGAAGGTGCCATGTTACAAATGGTGATTACAGAGGTCATCTCTCTTGATACATGTCATGAGAGCAGATACCTGAGAGAAGGGAGGAAATGGGCCATGTTGCAATCTGGGGGAAGAGTGAGATGGAAGAATGCTTAGAAAGCACCTAGGGAAGGGGCATGTCAGGCAGGTTTGAAATTAAAACAAGAGGGCCAATGTAGATGGCATTGAGTAGGTTGAAGATGACAGAAAGATCAGAGAGGTAGAATGTCCCAGATCATGTAGGGCTTTATAAGACATGGTAAGTAATTAGCCTTTTATTCCATGAGATGGAGAGAATTAGTGTATTTTGAATAGGTGAGCTATGACATGACTCATATTTTACCATATTCTTTTGTTTATAAAATCAAGATGGATTTTTTTTCTTTTTTGGATATTTTAAGTTTTAGATACTTATATTGTGGATTGGAGGCATCATTTAGTTGGACCTATAACTTCAGATTTTATGAGAGAGGCCTTGATTGGAACTTCCCACTCGAATCTTCCAGGTATAATAATATTTAAACCCATAAGAGAGGGTGAGATTACCAAGGGAGGGAATATAGATAGATTCTGAAAATGCTTCATGTTTGTTGGACTAGGAACTCCACTTTCAATGAGTTATCCTAAGACTATACTCCTACATGCAAACGAAGTGCAAACAAAAATTCCTGTACAAAAATATCATCACAATATGATTATTTTACTAAAAGTAAGAAAAATTAAATATTTTTATAAAGAATTAATTTTAGAAAAGCTATGAAATTAAGTTAAAAGCCTTATTTACAAATAAAATTAAAGCTTGTTTATAAAAGTACTTAATGACACATATATACATAGTTAATATATTGTGTATATATGTATATAAAAACATTCAAACACAGATGTATAAGAAATATAAGACTATTTTTTATATTTCCAAGAAGAAATTGGCAAAATATTACAAAGGATTATAGGGGTTTAAACATCAGATACTTAAAATTGCTTGTTTTCATTTTTATATACGATAATTTTATATTGCCTTCAATTTCACATTAATATTAAGGAGATTAACCATATATACATGCTTAAAGTTGCTCCCAGAAGGCTTTAAGCTTTTAGTCTCATATATTTCTTTTTTGCTGAAATACTAATACCTCATTCTGTGAGAGAATTCAGATATTTTCATGATATAAATCCCTGAATTTTAAACAATGTGAGGTTATTTTGAAACAAAAGCTTTTTGAGTGAAAATAGATGACTTTTAAAACCCCTCTGTCTATTTTGCTAGACATCATCAGGGAAGAGTGGGCTCGTGTGAGGAAGAATCGACTGATAACACATAATCTGAGTATAAACGTGAAACATATTATTTATTTGATCTGTTAGTTGTGAAAACTTAAAAAAGGCAGACATAAAAATGATCATAGATGGGCACAGTCATCTTGGAGAACAGTACTGAATATTTGATAACTCTTACACTCACAAACACTGATGTAGATTTGATTTTCTCTATTTCTAGTTCATGGGCCAAATTATGATCTCAGATATGAATTAGATACATTTTTTATAATGAAACTGAAGGAAATAGAGGCTTGGGGTGATTCCTATAAGTAAAATTATCTAACCTACACGTCGTATTAATTCTAAAAGAATTTATAGCTTGTGTAAGCAAACACCTTACTGCAATACTGTGCTTTTCTTAGCTCAGGGTGCCTCCTATGTGTAATTTAACTTATCTTATAATATCTACAGTACACATTTTTTATAGATAATATTTGAGACCTACGTGATTTAAATGGCCATTTTTTTTATCTAAGCCTACACATTTCATTCTATCATTTTTCCCTCATATAAAATTAGAGGTGATGAAGACATCAATTTCTGTCTTTAACATATTCTATGAACACTACCTAGTCCTAGGCTATTAGTGGCTGAAGATCAGGAGATATTTTGAGACTTGAATTTCATATTTTACAGTTTATAAAAATGAGACATTTAAAAAGTTTATAGTTCATTTCTTGTTACCCAAAAATAAATGTGGGAAAAAAATCCTGCTCTACCCACGTACAAATGCTTTCTATAATCTGACAGTTTGGAAAACTGCTTTATAAAATGAGTTTTTACAATATGCTACTTTCTTTGATAACTTTATGTCATTTTCCAAATGTGTTTAGCCTTGCACTCATACTCTAAATAAACTGTCACACAAAGATATCCCTTATATAAATCCAAATAAAAAACAAAGATTCACATGGGCAATTTCATAAAACTTCCTTGTTAAAGTTGTAGGCTTTCTCCATATGATCCCCCAAAATCAGCTCAGTACTTTTGTCAATTAAGCTATTCAGCAATTAAGAAGAAAATAGTTTTGAAGTATTCATACCAAATAACTGATAATCCACTATACTTACTTAAATAATGAACATCTATAAGTATGCTTAATCTTTCACTCTATAGTGAATCTTTTTAAAATTTCCTCTGGGAATAGTTTATCAGAAGGAAGTAACAAAGTTGACCAATTTAATTGGTAACTACTTAGCAATTCTATAACCCTTGAAGTGATTGCATATACCAATGTGCCAAAACAACAACAAAAGACCAATAGATAAAATAACCAGAGTAATGAGATCCCCAGAATATATCAACTTCTGTCTTTGTAACAAACAGGCACTCAGGATAGAGAACTGAATAAGGTAAACGGACAACAGAATGAACTGTCTTCACAGATCTTGTCTCCTCCAAATCAATCTCCTTCATACTCCGATCAATTTGAACTTAAAATTAGCAAGCGGAGTATTGAAGAAACTCCCCAGAAAAACGTTGGGATAAAAACATCAAATCGTATACTTTAATTAGACTATAATTTTTCTTTGAGGGGGATTACTGTCATCTTTGCCAAAAAAGGAAGCACTTTTATGCCAAAGTTAACATGACAATCCTGAAATTTGAACTTATCTATTTAGCAGAAAGCTTGCAGGAAGTGATAGACTCAAACATCTTGCTGCTTAACTTTGATATGTCTATAATATTTGGGCAAAATTCTCATTATTTCTTTTATGAATTTGAAAAGCACTTATTTATTTTTATGTTTTGGAAGTTGAAATGTGTTCCTGAAAGTGAGAAATCTCTTTTACTTCACCATATGCCATCTTGTCTTTTTGACACTCCAAGCCTGGAAATATCTCAAGTATGCAGACTTCTGATTTCCAAATTATCTGTTGCCAAGAAGGGAAGTGGGTATCTGAAACTGAGCCACAGACCTTGGCAAATTTCAAATTCAGAATAAAACTTTCACTTTAAAATTGTGCTCAAAAGTTGAAAGGGATTTTTTATGTCTAATTTGCGTTCTATTCCTATTGCAGGATTATGGGTGGAAATTATTGTAGCCTACTTTAAAAAGCCCTTTTTTTTCTCATTGGGGAGAAGTTTTGAAGTATTAAGAAGGGAATTAAAGTTTTGATTCTCTTGTATTTAAATTTGACAATGTAAAGAGTGACAAATCCCTGCTCAGTAGCAATATTGCTGAAGTAAGCACATCTTTCGGGACTTTTCAAAACAATGAATGCCACTAGAATTTTAGCGGTATCTGAGCAAAGTCTAGTCCATAAATGATGGCTTGTCTAGCAGTAGGAATAAATTTTCTATGATATAGTATGATGTACCTCTAAACCAAATGGTGATTTTTGCCATGTTGTTTATCCAATTTTAGTGTTTACTGAAATAGTGCTCTACCTAGAACCCAAAGAATTACAGTTACTTCAAATATTTCTCTATTAGGGAGAATAGTTTCAGTTATAAATAATATTGTACCACAGAATCAGGGAGTTTATAATTGAATGGAAGCAATAAGATATTTATATTCCAGATACAAAACCAATTTAAATAGTTTCATTCATATAGTAGACAATTTAAGTATTATTTATTATGTGGTTTTTATCTTTAAAAAGTTTTTTAAAAATCCTTCCAATTGTAGAAAAGACAGATTTTAATAACTTAAATCCATATTATTATAAAAACATAAAACAGTGACAATTCATAGGTACTTGGGGCATAAAAAGGAGCTTGTCTTAACAATTTGGAGATTGAATAGAAGTAATTCACACAGAGAGAGAAGGGGTGAAGTGTACAGAATAATGTGGGAATTGGAATTGAGACCTTAGACATAACGCTATACCTTGAAAAGATTATATGCTGGAAATGTAGACACAATGAAGTTGTCTTTAGGCACTGAACAATAATAATTATTCTTGTATGTATCTATCTAATCATCAGGGGACATATGGGAGGGGAGTGTACAAATTTCTCTGAAAATTAATTTTATCTCATAAACAACAGAGTGTAGAATTTATAATAGCTAGATATAGGAAAATGCCTCAATAAAAAATTACCAGAAAAATCTTAGGACCAAAAATATCACTGGAACTCTTGGCAAAAACTAACACAAAATAATTCTGAGAGCACATTGATATAAAATATAATGAATGAAATTAAGTTAACAGTTTCAATAATAATGATAATAAATGCAAATGGATAAACAAAACTTGCCAATAAAAGAAACTATTCTCAAATAGCAAAGCAAAATCTATGATTGTAAGTCATAAAGAAGGGGCAGGTACAGTTAGATAAGAAAAATATATAAAATATAGAGAAATCTGTCATACCTATAATAAAATCATACAAAATAAACTTTAAGTAAGAATGTTTATTAGGAATAAAAATTTGTTTCTAGATAATAGTTTAAAAAAAAAACAAATCAGATGATGTGACTATTTAGGAAGTTTATATACCAAAGAGCCTAATCTCAAAATATATGAATAAAATTCAGTCCCAATTAAAACAGTGCCAGCTTGTATTTTTCAAGATAAGGTATTGAATAAGGATCAAGAGAATTTTGTAAAAAAATAAGTAAAAATTGAGGAAGTTTACACTACTAGATACCAACGCAAACTAAAATTCTATAATAATTAAAACAATTCTACACTGACCCAAGATCAGAAGGGAACAAAATAAGATCAAGAAACATATTCTGTTACATGTAAACATCTAATTTATGAGATCAATGGCATTTTGAAACAGTGAGAAAGGGGCAATCTAATTTAAAAATGGCACTGAGATAATTTGGAAATATATTGTTAAAATTGATCCCTTAATGACACTGTTCATTTAAAATGGCCCAAATATATTATTTATATATCTAAATGGCAGATAATTTAGGTAACTATTTGAAAAAATAAGAATTCCTTTATTATTATCTTAAAAGCCAGAAGGTTTCCTAAGCAAAGAAGAAAAATCTCAATTCCATAAATGCTTACATGCAAATTAAAATAGATAAATTGTTAAGGATATTATAAATACTATTAAGATATTTGCAAGAGATTATAAAATAGAAACGCTATGTAACACAAATTTAATCATTTAAATTTATAAAGTGTTCCTAAAATCCAGCTAAAGAGAAGCAATGAATAAAATTTTTCTGTTATATAACGAATGTATAATCGTATTGTAAATAATATGTAATTATATAAATGAATATAATGACAAGGAGATACTGTTTCATCACAAGACATTGGAAATTTAGAATGATTTTTTTTCTTTATTGGTAGGATGTAGAGCAACACTTTCAAACAGTCTTCGAGAGAGTGTAAATTGGAATAGCATTTTGGAGGATATTTCACAATATTCATCAAAATTAAATTATTTACATCAGTCAAACCATCCATGTATCTACCTAACAACTGGATATAGAAGAAGTATCATTAGCAAATGTGAAAATCTGAAAAATGACTTAAATGTTTATAATGTTACTTGCCAATGCCCTCAAAATGGCACACATGCAGAAGTTGGTTTTTTAGACAGGCACATGTATCTTATTTAAGAACTTTTATTTGCACATGATAAAAATTAATTTTAGCTAGTTTAGCCAAGTAAAGGAGAATATTTCTATAAAAACAAGCCAGGAATCCATTGGCAGAAGCATAACCTAGTCTCATCAAGCACTTAAAAAGTTGGAAAGATATAAAGCACAAAGTTACCTTTTTATTTCTGTGTCCCTGATTTTCTCTACATGCAGGACTGGAAATCAGCTTTCTCTGTTTCTCACTCTACATAAAAGAAGAAAGCTTTCCTATAGCTTCTGAATTCACTTATTATAATTTTAAATACCTACATAGACTAAATTGCCATCTCACTTACAAATTCCAAGCAGACAAAATCAGATTGCCCCAGTTTAGGCCAGTTATCCACTTAAAATGCAAGACACCCAGTGTATTTAGGTTTCACCCCCGAAAATGGAATGAAACATTCCAAAGAATGGGGGATCATTATGACTTTGGCATCAACCTCAATAAATATTTAATAAAATGCATGTGTGTGTGTTTAAAACTGTAAAAAAAAACTTATTCCTGGTACATTCTGTTTCTTTATGAAGTAAGCAACTAGTCCATCCAAAGTGAGCCAGTGCCATATTAAAGTACGGGGCTAGAGGAGATAAGTAAGATTTTGGAGTAACCATTTCAAAATTGACAAAGAGATTTAATAGGTGAGTAGTTTTTTCAGTGACACTTAGAGTCCAGGTTGCAGGAGATTGAGATAATTCAGTTTGTGTCTAAGTAGCAAGAATGTCATGTGTTACTATTTTCACCAGAAAGTCTACTATAGAAGTAAAGAGTACTCATAAAAATGGTAGAATTTATCCAAAATTGAGGATTGGTTGAGTATTTCGCAAAGGCAATTGAGTGTGAAGGAAAAGGTGTCTATGAAATACATTAAGAAAACCTAGACTCAGTAGAAAAAAAATTAAATAATGCTATGGAATGAGTGGAGAAAGAAAGTTAAGAAACTGGAAGTTTTAATGAGATCAAAGTGTAAGTGTTGAAAGTATAAGGGATTGAAAACCCTGGAAGGACAAGTAGTGATGGACAGAGATTGGCAGTGGAATTTAAGATTTAAAATTTTGAAGTGGTCAATACTTTCCATTGATGTCAAGGTTCATAGTGGCCTTAGTAGGTATTGCTGAAATACAATAATTAAAAGTTCATAGTAATCAAGAAATTCAATGAAGTTTGGTGCCAAGCCATAAGATTTTTGTCAATTTTAACCTTGCTAACAATAGGACTTGTGTGTCTATATTTTAAATGTCTGTAGAATGTAACACATGCTAATAGATCTGATTCTGGAACCTTATTCTTTAGACTTCAGCTCTCTGTAATCTTTCACTTACATCATTTGACCAGGCTAATATAATCAAGCTTAATGAGACAGCTGAATCCATAATGCTTCTGATAATTAAAAAGTCTCTAATAACTTTTAAAAAAATATAAAGTTTCAGATATTTATGAAGCCTAGTTAAGAGGGAAAATATTTAGAATAGAATAAAGCATTATTCAAGAACACCTACAATAAATCTTATCAATTATTTTAAAAATCTCTAAAAACTGCTTAGGCTCCATTTCTACCTATAAACCCTGCAATCTTTAATATACATACCAATTCATATATATCATTTACTTTCACTGTGGTCAAATCATTTACATTACTTTTTATTCTCATATATAATCTTATTTTACAAAAGTTAAAAATAGCCATGAATTAAAAACAGAAGACTTAGTTTCATAAAGTTCAGCTCTGTGCCTATCTATTAGTGAAAAGGGAACACAATGATGTTTTGCTGTAAGTGGTCCTTTGGGGTCCATTTTGAGATATTCTGTTGTATTGGTGAAACGAAAAGTTTTTTGTATTAAATGTGTTTCTAGTTGTAATCTCACCTTGGCAGTCTGAAAAGATTTACCAAACTCTCTGACATCCAAGGTTTTAGTGATAGTCTGGAGTGTTAAAATACTGTGGTAAACTTTAACCAGCATTTGGAAGCCTTTAGATCCTTGTGTAATAATCTTATGCCCTTTAGCAGTACATGTCTTCTTTCTCAGTTTGTAAAAACTATAGCTTGCGCTAACGTATTTGTTATTAACTTTTGTTCTATAATATAAGGAAACCACCCTTCCTGACCATGCCTTTACCATTCATTTGACATATATGTCTTACTGCTGGTCCTCTTGACCACAATATTCATTCTGATTCTTTCCTCACTCAGACATGCCCCAATTTGCCTATTAAAATCATGTGGCCAGCCTAGTTATTCATATATATTCATTTTCACCTTTTTACTCTAAGAAAAACTACCTTTCCCATATTCCCTTTACTATGGGTACCCAATCTTTTCCTCCTTTTGCCCAAGTCTTAGTTACTCCTATCACATATCAAAGCATCCAAAACAACATCAATAATTAGCTTATATAGTAACTATTTTTTAAAATAACTCTCTAAGTTGAGCGTTAACTCTTTTGCTTCACATGGTGTTGGCCAGGGTATTAGGATGCTGGTGAATCCAAAAAGGCTTTACCCACCTGGATGGACTATGGTGTTACTGTGAAGTGGGAGCTCCCCGAGGGCTGCTGTCTGTCTGTGTCCTCAGTTCTTCTCAGATTCAACAGCAGGAGAAGCATATCTCCCTGCCATAAGGGAAAAATCATACTGAGAAAGAACATATGGAATGAGAGATTGGTCCAGTCATCTCTGGAAACACAATTTATCAGGACCTACATAATCAGGGTGGCAGACAGAATTCTAAGGCCATCCTCAAAATTCTCTCCCCTTGGTACATACACGCTGTACAATCCCTTCTCCTGGAGTGTCTGGGACCTCTGTACAAGAGCATATCCATTCCCCTGATTAGGCTGCATCATAAGGCAAATGTAATGTGATAGTCACCGTTGTGATTACATTGTGTTGTATGAGATTCCACTGAAGCTGACTAGAGGGAGATTCTCTTGTTGAATTTAGAGAACTAAGCTGTGATGCTGTGAGAGGCCACATGGCTATTACCTGAGGGCAGCTCCTAGTAGCTAAAAGTAACCCCAGGTTTAAACCCAGCAAGATAACAGGGACTCAGTCCTACAGCTGCAAGGAAATTGATTCTACTTAACAACCTGAATAACCTTAGAAAAGCATCTCCAGCCTCAGATGAAACTGTCACCCGACCAAAACCTTAATTTTAGCCAAGTAGGACCCAGAGCAGAGGGTCCAGCTACCCAGTGCAGACACCTGACCCACAGAAATGGTGAGATCGACAATTCATGTTGTTTTCATGGTGCTAGGTTTGTGGTAATTTGTTACACAGGAATAGAAAATATACAATGAGGGAAGAGAAATGAATGATTTGTTTAATCTCCAGATTCAGGTTTACATGTTCAAATAACAAACTTTAGTTTTTCAAAAATTCTCATCCTGAGCTTTAGTGTTATCTTTTTCTCAGAGCCATTTTCATCTCCCTCAGCTCATCAAAACATAATTCCATAATTCTAAGTACATTCCACTCTTCACTCACATTCTTTCTCTCCTTCTCATCTTTTACTATTACGTTAAATCATATCCTCCACAATATTGCACTAGCTTAGTCTTGTTGTGATTTGACCTCTTGTTTCATCAAGGGGAGATAATTATTTTCCACAATATACATTTGAGAATATGGGAGACAGGATAGTTATATTTTTTCTTTACTGCCACTTCCAAATCTTTGTACATCCAGCCTTTTTAATAGAAGCCCTTAATCCTAAGAGATGCTTACATTCTTAGCCAAGTAATTTTCTGCCCCTCCACATTGCCAGCATCAATAATTTTGAATCACTGCTCTTAACATTTTAAAATTGGGTTCACACTTCATTCTAAATCTACCAAATATTCTGTGTGATGTTGTGTCTATCCAGAACTTTCACTTCACGATTTCTTTATATACTCAGCTCCAGATGCCTCCACCTTTTCATAATTCACTAGATCTGTATACTTCTGAATTCATTCAAAATTTCTAACATAGCTTCCTTTTACTTCAACCCCATTCTGTTTCCAACAGTACAAGATATTGTTCTTATTGCACTGACATTGCTAAGGTGTTGTCTAGGTCTATGTAGTCCAAGATGGCACACCATGTTTGCATTCCAGCCAGTAAGAAAGGTGAAATGGGAATAGGGCCAGTCCTTTCCTGAAAGAAGACAACTTAGAAGTTGCATTTATCATTTTTAACACATCTCATTGACTGGCCATGGATCTACTAGCTCTTGAAAGGAGTAAGTTTTGAGCAGTTACGTATACAGGTAAAATATTGAGATTCTCTTGCCAAGGGAAGAAAGATGTTGAGAAGCACTTTTGATCTGCCACAGGTGATAATCAAAGGAATGTTCATTCCTAGGCCTTCTGGGACTCTGGTGCATTATTATCTGTTTTACACAATGTAATTCAACAGGTAATAAAGAAACTGAATTAGTAATGTTTGATTTACATTACATTATAAATCAAAAATTGACACATGATTTAACAAATACATATGGAACTTATGGGGGGGATGTTATAAATTAATATTGTTTCAGTAATCCCAGGAAGTCAAGTCATGACACTGAGTGAACAGAGACTTAGACTGCTGCTGTTTTAGACCTGGGCAGGTGTCTATAAATTCTTGCTATTGTCAAAGGAACAAGTAATTTAGAGTCAGATTTCAATGCTAATAATTATCACAGCTGTACCATAGTTATTCAGCTTCTTTGAATTTATTTCCCTTATCTGTAAAATAAAGATAATTTTCATTTCAAGGTTATTAAGAGGATTAGAGACAAACATGTACAGGGACCATTGGTGCCTGGCACAGAGAAGACACTCCATAATGATGAGTAGTATCATTAGTATTTTATGTGTTGCATAAATTGTTATCATCTCTTCCATTGCTTTATATCTACCAAACTAGTCTTTGTTAAGACCTCTAAAAGATCAAATAATCTGAATTTGAGTAATTCAAAATCATTTACAAGACCCTAGATTTTCTACATGTGCTCAGGCAAAGCACTGAACTCACTTAACTAGTACAAACTGGTGTCTAATTTGTTTCTTCTGATTCCCTGATAGCCTTACTCAGCTGACCTACTAATAAATGTCTCTCTAAATCCAAATGCTTGATTTTACTTCTCCTGTCTATTTCCCATTAACACGCCAATCAATCTCAGTAGATGACCTTATTTCTATTTTAAGAAGGACAATTTCCAAATAAAATACGCATTTCCACACACATCCTCATCCACTCCTCAAAATCTATTACCTAACATTCTTTCTAGGCTCAACAAAAAACACCATCACCAAAAATGTATTAAAAAAGAAAAGGAAAAAAGGTGTTCCTACCCTGAATGCCCATCCTCCCACATGCACTCTCAATTCTGTTCTTCCTAACCTTTTTTTTTTTATGGTGTAGTTTTATTTTTAAATGCCTACAGTGAACAAAGTGAAGATAAATGATGGGGGAAAGAAAAGACATACACTCTGCCCTTGAAGATCCTCCAAGAAAATGGAAAGGAAGGGAGGACAAGTATGAAGTGACAGTAGAAACAAAAAGTTTACCCATAAATGCAATAATAACAACAAATAATTACATAGTAACCCACCCTCCTTACCAACAGGGGGGTGACCTATCTCTGACACAAAAGTACTCTGAGCAAGTGAGACCTTGTTTAAAGACATATCGTATAATGAGAGAGGTAAATAGCTATACTCAATGCCTAAATATGTTTTTTCTCGTATTCCCAGAGCCGACCTTTAAGAAAAATCAGCCTTTAAATTTAAGTGTTCTGCCGTTAAGAATTCCAAACATACCAAATATTCAAAGGTTAGATTCAATAGGATTCTTAATCACAGCAAGAGTTTTTAAAATAGGAAAAAATAAGGAGAAAGAAATGAAGTACTCTCATTACATAAATCTATAAAGCAACAGAGTTGAACCCAGACAGAAAATAACTGACATGTCTACTTTTCTTTAATAATAAATTTTCTATGCTTTAATTGCATAAAATAAACTATACCCAGAAGAAAGAGGCAAATTGATTTTAAAGGCCATAATGTTGCCTTGTAGCTATATATTTTTCTAATATCAGATACTAGAAAGAATAAAGATTGATGATGTTTTCTGATACTATATTAATCATAGAGAAATAGAAAATACGCATTGCTATTTTTCAAGTAACAGGAGATTAACCCGAGCAAGTTTATTGGCATTTTATTTGAGAGAGCATTTAAGATTACAAAATCTGAAACATAACTTTAGTGATTATTTTTTACTATGAGAAAGAGCAGTGAAAGTGGAAAAGTTTGGCAGGATTTCATCAAGGCTTTGTACTTTAAAATATTAGCAAATTCAGTAAGTTTAGCAAATTAAAGTCATCTGTGTCTGAAGATTTATTTCTCTAACAAGTTTATTAGCATGCAGTTCATTTGTGTGCACTGTAAAATAGTTGGATCTCATTTGCCTGATATAAAAACTGAACATCTATGAATATCACTTCATCTGTTATTTCCCCCCCATTATATTAATTGTACTGCTGAGGTCAGAGTTCTAGATTTTATTTTAAATGATGCTGTTTAAAATTAGTGAAAGTAGTGTTTTGTTATATATTTAATTTGTATAATTTTATGAAATAAATTTGTTAAGAATACATACTTTTTTTAAAGCAAGCCTCAAACTCATTCACAATTTAGGACTCTGCAATACACTGGAAGCCTTCTTTTGTCACTCAGAATTATTTTTTATAAAGACTTAAGAAAAATTTCACAAGTGCAGATTCAATAATTCATGTTCTTTTATGTGAATGGTGGCTAGTATGATGGATAAATGAGAGAGAAAAAGAAGCTAGATATTTGAATAATTAATAAATTTGTCCAAACTAATTTTTCCTACTCATGATCCCAAATTTTGTTTTCTTCTGTGAATTAGTTAGTAGTTAATGGCAATTATGAAATAAATTATACCTAGACATTTGCCAGGCTTATGATTTTATGTCACATATATTCTTAAAGCAAAATATTGATTAACCAAGCCAAGTGCTTACCACATCTTGTAGGACTCATCTTTAGGTCAGATGCCATCCTGGCCCTTGACAGCTATGTGCCCCCTCAGAGCAGTGGGCATAATTATTATGACACCATATGCCAATTATGACATGATCCCAATGCAACCATTTGTTGCATTGCCCTCCCGTCTATGTTTTTTGTTTGTTTGTTTGTTTTCAACTCAGGATCTCAAAGCCTATCCCAGTACCTGGCATTAAAGAAGGCTCTCAAGATACTTTGAACGAATAATAAAGCTATGCTCCAAAATTGAGTGTGTCAAGGAGAAGGCTGGGTTCAGAACTAAAGGTGGGCACAAAGAAAATTGTTTCAATCCAGGGAGAACAGGGAAACCAGAAATTAACACAGAATATTTACTTCAAGCTGGGAAGTCTTAGAAGCAAACATACAGAAGACAGAGGTCAAGAAAGTCAATGTACCAAAATTATAGCAGAAGCAGAAGTAATGAACAAAAAACAAGCATGATACCAACATTTTAGTACTCGTCCTGCTGAAAAAGTATGCATAGACCAAATCTTAAGGGGACAGAGAGCAAAGGTCGCTTCTGTGTAGTAACTCCTCAACTTGTATTATTTCAACAATTTTATACCCAATTAAAAGAAACAAGGCAGTCCAATATCAGCTAGTCAGTACACACATATCATCATGATAGGAAAAACAAGTTAAAGCACAATACCTAGAGTAGGACTTACACGTGACTCTGAAATGTACAGGCACCTCAATATTTGTCTGGGTATCCAATCAGGAAGGCACGGTCCGCCTTGTATAAGGAAGATGTCACAATGCACTGCAAGCATACCAGAGTGTTTTCACTGTGGAATACATGGCTAAATGTGTCTCTAGCCTTGTCTTCATGCCTAAGTACTGATGTCATAGAAATTCCAGGAAGAGAGGAAAGCAAACTTTAGTAAATGGATTGAATCTCTTTGGGTTAATCTAACATACATAGAAGCCAAAATATAGTCCCTCCTAGGAAAACCCACCTCAATTTGCAACTGATCTGGGAGCTCTCCACCAATAAAAAGTATGCTCCACTTATCTATTTTATGCACAACCAGAGAATTTTAGGGATGACTCTACCTTCATGAAATGTCTGATTTCTGGAACAGTGCAGTGAGAACCAGGGAAAACAACTCAGAGTAGGGGGACCTGAGGATAGATAAGAAGGAACTCTTTCACCAAAATATTCATCATACAGCGATTTCTGTACTAGGATATGTTAGTTTATGCTGAGATAATGAATAACTCCAAAACCAATGTGGCATAAAGTAATAAAAGTTTACGTGTACATATGTCCGTTATGGTTTGCCTGGGGATTTTTCTCAACTACCAACGCCTGGTGATGTATCCAATATCTGAAGCATTGCTGGATGCTATAGTAGGGAAAGTATATGGTGAGTTGCACTTAGGCTTTTAAAGACTTCTTCCTACAAGTGAAACATATCATTTCCATGAGCAGTTATCAGCCAAAGTCAGTGACACAACCATCCCTAACTTCAAAGGGAGTGAGAAAGTCCTTGCATAAACAACGGGAACATTGGTAAATAGTCCTAAATTTATCACAGTTCATAATTGTAAATAACATCTTTTCAGTTCTGTTTTATATTTTAGTGAAATGAAAAGCAACTGAAATGTTACTAAAAGGTTACGAGAAGCAATGGTTTTCCATTCTCCGCTCTATTGAGCAAAGACCGTAAGACCTCACCCAAAGCTGACAGAATAAATTATGCTACTATTGATGATACATTTAAGAAGTGATGATACTTCATTTCAGAAATAAAATAAAACTTGAAATCTCTGAGATATTAGCTTTTGAAAATCACTATTGCAGATTACATGATTAACTAAATATTGGAGAACTATTTTTAAAATGGTAAACATTTTTGCTTAAATGTCATTTTTTCATCTTAAGATTCCTTTTTCATGTAAAAAATTTTTAAAAGCAAAATCAATGTTAAAAATTGGTTTTAACATTCATCGGGTGTCTGGCATATGGGAGGGGTGAAGAGGGGTTGGATATATACACACCTAATGGGTGCGGTGCACACCGTCTGGGAGACGGACACGCTTGAAGCTCTGACTCGGGTGGGGCAAAGGCAGTATATATAATCTAAACATTTGTACCCCCATAATATGCTGGAAAAAATTTTTAAAATTATTTTAAGATATTCTTCTTAGTTCCTGTCAGATTATCAGTGATCTTCTTGCTAAATCTGTTTGCTCCTTTTCAGTTTTTATCCTACTATCTGTTGACCATAATCCTCCCTTTAACTCTTCCCATCCTTGGCTTTTATTGACATGGTTACTTATGTTTTTTTCTTGTGCCTTTGAGTTGCTTCTTCTCAGGCTCCTGCCAAAGTGCCTTAGTCTTGACTCTGTTTCTCAACATTGGATTAAATCAGGTACCATCCACCACCTTCTCACCTGTCTTACTATTTCTGGGCAACCCCGTCCAGGTTTTGGGAAACTTTTCATGTCACAAGGCTGCATTAGTTTAGATGTAATCAAATAAGACTGTGTTCAAGAAACTTCAATTAGCTAGACTTAGAAATGTACATCATTTTGTAAAACTCTACTACGTACGTAATAATTTCAGAAAATAAAAACTATTTGTTAAAGTAACCTTTTAATGACTTTGTTGTGTCTGCTTTTTGTTGAAAAGCATTTGAATATTTGGTTGTAGCATGGAGGTCCACAGTTTTAGCTGACCATCTAGATCTGCAGTCCCCAACCCTGAGCCAGGGGTCATGCTGGTCTGTGGCCTATTGGGGGTTGGGGTGTGCTATGGGAGGTGGGTGGCAGACAGACCAACTAGGCTTCGCCTGTGTTTGCAGTAACTCCCCATCTCTCACATCACTGTGTGGGCTCTGCCTCCTGTCAGATCAGCAGTAGCATTGGATTCTCACAGGAACTCCAACCCTACTGTGGACTGCACATGCGAGGGATCTAGGTTGCCGGCTCCTTGTAAGAGTCTGGTGCCTGATGATCTGAGGTGGAGCTGGGGCAGTGGTGCTGGTGCTGGGGAGCGGCTATAAGTGTGGATTGTTATTGGCTGAGAGAAAAGTTTGACTGCACAATGAAACAATGAATGTGGTGCACTTCGATCTTCCTGGTCCCCCTCTTCCAGTCCCCACCACGTGTGGGAAGATTGTCTTCCATGAAGCCTGTCCCTGATGACAAAATGGTTGTGGACTGCTACTCTAGAAGGGTATCAGTCATTTGTAATCTTAAGGGGGGGTGGGTCTTGATTTGGGTTAGGTAGGAGAATGTAGATTTGCAGCAATCAGTTGTTGAAAAGCAAGAAAGCATTTTCCAGGCATGTTGCCGAAGGCATGTGTATTCTACTGCATTTTTCCATATTTCAATTGGATCTTTCCTAGCATCAAACAATGACTTTAAAATATCATCAATTGAGAGCTCTATCATTTCCATCTGTAGTTCTTTAGGTGCCTTGTTGATATCAACTAGGTGAGGCTGAATGTTAATTTGAGTGTGGTGTCACAATTCTCAAAGTCGGTGAACCTTTCTTTCATTGTATTCTCTAATCAATAAGTCTATGTGTATTCTTCAAATGATTCCCATATATTATCCTGCTCATCAATGACCTTTGCCAACTGGGAAATTGTTCATCTGAAATTTCCTTTTGAAAAAGGATTGTTTTTTAAAAAATAGCTTTTTTCTAAATACTTGGATTTTTTTTGCCACATATTACATATAGACTGAGTTTTACCTTGCAAAAGAATATTCAAGTTGTTTTGATTTGACATGACCTTACACAGAAATGTAGTATTCCCATAGAATGTTTCTGTCAATAATTCACATTGCTGATACTGTTCTTCATAAAATTTACCTATCTGTTCTTGCAGAAATAAAATTTTGGCTAAAACCTGCCCTCATAATAGCCAACACACTTTAGAATGATATGTCAAATCCACACTGAGTACCTCATCGTTCAACTTTAGCATGTTATGAAACTGATAATACAGTGTTGCATGTGTACAAATATGGTTAACAATACTTATAACTTATTTCAAAGTACCACTTTAAAGAGTAGCTTTAGCACAGAGATTTTGCTAAGGCACACTACAATGAAAAGAAATGAGAGCATCTGGATCTGTTAATACTTTTTTTTAAACTATGCAATAAACCCTTCATGCTTTTCTGTCATGGAAGGTGCACCATCTGTACATACATTCACTAAATTTACTAAATTCAGTCCAACTTCATGACCTCTATCTTAAAAGCTGTTGAAGATATCTATTCCCTACATTGTATTCACAAGAATGCCCAAAGTGAGTAACCCTTTGTTGCAAAGAGAATCTTCTGTTATGACCTGAATGAAGTATAAAACCTGTGCCGAGTCAGTACTATCAGTTGATTCTTTCAAAGAGATTGAATAATGTATACTGTCTGATCAGGTATGGTTCTCCTCAAAACAAGCAATTGTTTGTACTTTAAAACATTATTGGTGTCTAAGCTTCTTACAACTTAGACAATTCATTCTTTCACAATTTTTACATCACTGAATGGCTCGCCTTTCTCCAGAGTACATTAGCTACTTTATGCATTGCTTCAGTGGCATTATTTCCAGGTCTTATTGTTGCTTGAAAGAATTATCTTTGCTTTTGCTTTTCATCTTTTAACTTCTGCAATACAACCTTTCATGCCTCTCCCTCTAATTTAAAATGTCTGTGGCCCTTGTGAATGTTCCAATGCTGACAAGCATTGAATTTCTTTAATGTTGATATTGCAGTATCACAAAGCAAGAAATCATCTCATTTTTAGCAGAAACAAGATAATATTGCAATTCCCACTTCTCATTTAAAAATCTATTTTCTTCCTTCAGTGTTTTCTTGGTCATCTTTGACATGACGGGCTGTTAAGCAGACAGAATTAAAAAATACTATAGAGCTGTGCAACTATTCACAAATTCTACTTCAAACAGAAATACAGTGCGCAGCTGTCAAAAGCTGATAACAGACTGGCATACCCGACCCCCATAAACTCAGCAACCAGCCTCGTGTGGGAGGGGTACCAGTCAGACAGGGGAAGTTAGAACTAAATCATGAGCATAGCAGTAATCAATTTTGCCCTTATGGCTTACTAATGTTCTAATTGTGCTAGGCAATTTGGGAGAATTATTTCATTGCAACTTATTTTATTCTTTGGTATTTTAAATACATTTATTTTTAAAATAAAATATAAATATAAAAGATGAACACAAATGCATTAATAAAAATAAAGTTGCTCTATACAATTTGGATTCTGTCAAAAGGCCGCACTTAAGGACCCAGAAGGCCACATGTGGCCTTAAAGCTGCAGGTTCCCCACCCCTGTCCTAGTCTCAAGATTGAACTAATATCTGTGATGGGCCCCTAATCTAGTTCTCCAATTCTGAGACATCTCTTAAAGTTCAGAGTCATATTCCAGATTGATTGCTAAATAGCTTTCTATAAACAAACCTCAAGCTTTTAGCACTAAATAATTCAAAAGTTGGACTAATTTTCTCCCTCTACATGATAGACCTGCTTCTAATTTTTATCCCAAAAATATTGATAGATAGCAGCATCACATACATAGAAACTTTCAAATCATTACTAGATTCTCCCTGCCCTCAAATTCATATTCATTTGGTTACCAGGTTCTCTAATCCTTAAATTTGAAATGCTCATTGATCCTCATCAACTTTTTCATTACTCTTCATCATCAATCTATTGGTCTCTGATGTAGATTAAGCTTTTGTAACTTGAAAATGCTTTTAGTATTTTGGAAGGAGCTCCATATATTTATCCAGTACATTTTTCACACTGCCATCACATTCATTTTCCAAAATGTGAATCTGACCACATCACTGCCTCATAGAATATTTTCAGCAATTTCCCTTTCCAAAGCCCAGATTCTTCAGAAGGGCATGAGACCCTCTATAGTCAGCCATGTGCTTACTAGCTGCATCTCTTTTCAACCTCCTAGTGCTACAGTGATGTTGAACAATCTCTTTACCATAAAATAGTAGTCTTCAAATATTTACATGAATAATAATCACCATGGTAGTTTGATACAAGTTTAATTTCCTTGGTCTCATCCAGAGATCCCGGTTTAGATGTCTGAGTGGAAACGTAGGTGTCCGTAGTTTCCAAATATACGGCTAGGTGACAAAGTGCAGGTGGTCTATGAGTAGTAATTTGAAATTTCTACTTAAAGTGTTTTTCCATGAAATTTTTGCTACAGTTGGCTTTCTCTGCCTGGAAATTGCTTTCCTTCCTTTTTGTCGCACAAGGCTGCCTACTCATTCTTCCAGAACTATTTCTGTGAATACTCAGTTCTCATTTAGTTCAACTTAATCAGTTGTTCGTTACTTGGTGTTTCCCAGAATTTTGTTTATATTTTTATTTTTAATAATTGTTAGATTTTTAGCCATTGTTTTGCATATATGACTTACCAACTGTATTGATAATCCTTGATGGCATCCTTATTTCACTTTTAGTCTAACAGGTGTTTAATATCTATTTGTTGTATTGAACTAAATATATTCTATTTCTCTGTGGATTGGATTTCTAAAGGAAAGCACTATGCACCAATAAAAATAAAAGGCACAAACAACAACTGAATTTCTTTGTTACATTTAAATAAGACATTTTATCAGATTTGCAGATGATGCTTAATTTATTCAACAGATGACAGAACAAGATTCAAATGTATCTCAGCCGGCTGAAGTACTATCATAAAATTTGTATGGATAACACACAGTAGCATATTTGTGCTTAAAAAATCAGTTACACAAAATCTAGATGTGGGAGACACACCAAGTAAGTGTTTGTCAAGGTTTTACCAAATAGCAAAGACAATATACTCCAAGAGTGTTATTTGATTGGTAATGAAGCTAAAGTAATTTTAATCTGTAATCATAAAAGTCTGGTATCCCTATCTCAGGATATAATGGTCCCTCTGTAAGCTGCACTGATGAGTCCAAATATCAAATGTTATGTTGAGTTTGTGCCACCATACAAGGATATTTACAAACTAGAATTGCACCCAAACTATTAGTAGGAGAATTGTAAAAATAGGTTGGATATGGTTACTTAACAAGTTGTTGAAGGGACTATTTGGAAAGAAAAGAAGATTAAGTGGAGAGTGGCATCTGTCCTCAAACGTGTGAAATAGTATCATCATAGAAAAGAAGGAGATGCATCCTGGAGTTGCTTCAGAAATAAGAACTGGAATCAAACTCAAATTATAGAGAGGAGAAAGTTAGCTGAGGATTAATAAATTTTTTTTGGATTTGTTCATTGGAATAAAATGTCTCCTGGAATAACACATTTCCCATTTTTGCTAATTTTAAGCACAACTGTTGTGGAAAGGAATGTGTCTGTACCTGAGTGAACCTAATGTTAAATGATCTCTAAGGTGTCTTTCATCCTAAGATTCCTGTATTAGGAATGTAAATTGGTTGGCTGGGTTTTTGTTTGGTTGGTTTTTGTTTATTTGTTTAAAGACAGATTTATTGAAGTGTAATTTAAAAACACAGTAAAACACATCTTTGTACATAGGTGGACAATTTTATGAGTTTTGTTAAATATATGTATCCTATAACTCCACTATAAGGAAGATATAAAATATTTCTACCACCCCTTAAAATTTTGCAGCTGATTTGATTTTTATGCCAATAGTTTTGTGTTTTCCAGTATGTGACATAACTATAATCTTACAGTCTGTGGCCTTTTTTGGAATCAATGGGTGAATGGATAAAGAAACTGTAGTATATATAAACACAATGAGATACTATTCAGCCATAAAAAAGAATAAGAACATGTCATTTGCAGCAACATGGATAAAACTGAAGGTCATTGTGTCAGGTGAAATAAGCCAGGCACAGAAAGACAAATATTGCCTGTTCTCACTGCTATGCGGAAGCTAAAATAGTTGATCTCATGGAGGGAGAGAGTAGAATGCTGCTCTGTGTGTTTATTTTTTTTATTTTTGTTTTTTTTTTAAATAAAAATAACTTTTAAAAAGAACTTTTAAAGTTTTAAAACTTTTAAAGTTCTTGTTCAAATTTAATCATTGTCAATTTCAAATTAAACATCCCATAATAAACTGTATATATGTAAAAGACTGCTTTCTAGCCACATAAACTCGTACACATGGAGCTAATCCTAATCTGGTCTAATACACACTCACAACACTCACAAACTCATGCACATATACACACACAAATTCATGCATTGGTATAGCTAGAAATACCACTGTTACTGCCATCTTCAGTTGTGAGATCTTTTCTCCCAGTCATCTCTCAGACTTGCTCTCTTGGTCAGACACACACGGAGATGCAGAGAATGCAAGGATGTGCTGGATGGGAGTGCCTTTTTCTCTCCTGCTGACCTAGCGATATTGGTGAGATCAATCCTTGCATGGGGGTGGGACTGTTTTCATTGTGGCCACCTCCCTCCTGAGAAGGGAAAATGGCTACAATGAAAACAAAACAAAACAAAAAATCCCTGTTCTTGATTTTGGTTTTCATTTGATTTTGTCAACCTGGCTGAGATTTTCCCTAGTAAAAATAAATTTGAGATAAAAGCAAAAGTATCTTGAATCATTGTTACATTCATTATATTAGGGGATAGATAATTGTTATTAACAGATTGGAAGATACTGAATTATAAAAAATAGTTATTTTGTGAGAGGTCCGTTTTGGGATGCCTGCTAACTAAGAACAGTAGGAAGGTACTCAGGATGGCATGGGAGAGAAGACCAATAAACAAGGAGCAACAGTCCTTAAAGATCTTTCTCTTTTATGGAGTATTTTGAAATACTGTATCATTGAATCCTCACGGTGATTCATAAACGTGAGCCGCATCAAGCCTTTTCTGTAGCTGAAAAAAGAAAGAGGACTTAAGTAGCTTGCTTAGAGTTACATCACTAATCCGTGGCATAGCTGGTTCTGACTTGAAATCAGAACTTTTAATTCCAATTATGGATTCATTTCATTTGTTCAGCAGATATATTCTTATGCCATTTGCTCAAACATGTTATAAGCTTTGTTGAATGATGTGTAATGATCACTGAGTCTGTTCTCTGTTCACACTTCAGTAAGTGGAGAGTGGCTCTCTCCATTTTGTCTGCTACATTTCATTTATCTTTCTATCATTGTCTGAATTTGAAGGAAATTCCTAGACTAAGAAGATAATCAAGATATCTGGCACTGTTTTGAAAAGTTAGAGTCATTCCTTGCCACTTGTTTCTTCTGACATTCTATATTGTCTGTTTTGTCATATATTGCTTCTTCCTTTGCTCCCCTTGAGTTATTTTCTTTTTATTTCTCAGTAGTTTTCTCATTGTGGTATAAAAACTTGCCAAAATATGAACTCTCATGTAAAATCATGTAAAATAAAGACTGATAGGAGAGTAATATATTAGAGTGGTTAATGACGTACGAATTTGGTGTCAGCCAGTGCTCAATTTGATTCCAATTCTGATTTCTCTGCTCTTAGCAAGCTGTGAAATCCTGAGTAAGTTTCCAAATTCCTAATCCACTTACTGTAATCTGAAAACTAAAGATATTAATAACTCCCTTATAGTATGTAATATGCTTATTAGGAATGCAAGAAATGATGCATGTAAAAGTATTTACATGCCTAATAAATACAAAATACAGTAAAATTTTCTAGGTGATTCCGTTAGATTGTGTTATGTCAAATTATGTCTGTCAAAAATTCAATAAAGTATTTTGAAAGTAATTTCTATTTGTTTTAGAAAAGAAAATTCAAGAAGTCACGATGACAAAAGTCTCACAATGACATAATGTCAAATCAGGGCATTAAATTCCGAATCTCGAGTCTTTGTTTTATTTCCAAAATGTAGACATCCAAGAGAAACAGGAGAGACAGAAACGTAGCCCTGTAGCCTAATAATGCTCCGCTGAACACTTCTAGTGCTGTTAATATATTTTCAGTTTCAGATGGCTTTAAAGTAAATTTCTCAAATGCATTTCAGTCTGGTTAGATACACAGCATGACAATAGCTATGTAGAAAGTTCAGAGTTTATGGTTCATCAGAACTCTATTTTAGTTACGTGCAGAATGTCTGCTGTACTCATTCACGGCTCTGTTTAAAGACTTGGCTGTTAGATATTTATACATTCATTAATTAGCAGCTAGGCATGATTTAAAGTATAATGTTCCTGGCGTTCGGCGTATATGAAGCAGTAAACAGCTTTTGTGGAAGATTAAACGCTGTAGCAAATCAGAGACATTTGGTGACCCCCAGCAGCCATTTGTTGCCAGAAAACTGCAATGCTACAATTATTGTGCCAAGGGAGAAAACATATTCAACTGATAGCAAAACAAACAGAAGAATACATTTGAATTTGCCTCTTGCATGTTCAGAAATATGGCTCTTTTCTTGTTTATTTTTTTTCTTTTTTCAATTTAATTTCATTTGAAGAGAAGTTCATATGAGTTGTTAAATATGATGTATTTAAACATACCATGGATCGAAAGGATTTAACATTTCTAGAGATCAATGTATGTTTGTATTTGAAAAGTTAAGAATATATGGCTAATATGAACAATTATGAAATTTTAAAGATATGTTGTATTAAAATTGAATTTACATCTAGGTAGTGGGTCTACCTATGCTTATTGATAGACTGTCCATAAAAACATGTATTTTATACTAGGCTAATCATAGATTCCTAAACACAGTGTGTTTACAAAAATCAAAATATATTTTGGCTTGTTGCATTGAAAATAACAAGAGAAATTAATTTTAATTTTTGCTTGGAAAAACTTGGCTACTGCTACTAAAAAACACATTTGCAAATTAACAAACGTGAAATTCAGAAACTTTATATTATGTATCAAATTTCCAAATCAATATGTTTCCTAACCAAAATTTTATATGTACATACATACATGTACATATAATTTCTAAATTAATTTGTTAAATCATAAATATATATAATATATACTCTAATATAAATACTCTAATATAAAAACCCTGAAATGTAAACATATTTAAATAAGAATAGTAACATTTTCTAATGTACTTTCCCTAGATCACTTGCTTTCCAAGTTCTTCTACTATTCATTTGCAATTCATTTCTCTATCTAAATATAATCTGAACGAAAAATAATTTAAAGAACACAACTACAAGAAGTAAATATTCAGCAGGAATAAAAAAGATGTTTGATAACATGTAGTAGTAAATGCATGGAGAAAAGTTCTTTTAATACATATACATGTCCATGTTCTAGGCTTACTGGAAAAAAATTACATGGTTTAGTAAGCCAGTTTAGTTCTCAATAAGAAAAGAATTTTCACTGTTCTTTTCCCATAATTGGATTTGGTATGCATTGTAAAAGAAACAGCACCTTTCACTGAGCTGTGTTAGTAACCCATTTTTTAATAATACAAAAGGCTTCTCATACTATGTGTTGATCACCATAAATGCTTGTCTAACCCACTTCTCTCTCTTCTTCCCAGAGCCCTTTTTCTCCAGGCCAGTGTATTTGTGGATGGGGGTGGTGGTTGTAAAACCTTTAACAAGAATCTGAGATCATCATTTTCAGTGTTCCTCTTTGATTTTTTTAAAGCACTGCTTTTAAAGTGCCATCAGAATTTTCGAAGTCTCAAAATTGCTTTAACACTAAAAGTATATTTTGTTCGGAGAAGTGGGATTCTGCATTCCATGAAATCTATATCCTTTTTGAATGACTGTTGGGGAAGAGACATTCCAATAGTTAGAAGCACTGCTTTAATACCTACAGAAAGGCTGGGATGCACAGAGGCATCTGCCTTCACTGTGACTAAAATGTTTACTTTAGCAAACACTGCTCTATTAAATTTCAAAGTGGTGCTCTTTGAATTTTAAATTGTAAAGGAAACCTGGCCTCCATTCTTGAAAGCTTTGGTTTAAACATAAAAAGGAGAAAGCAGCTTTGAAGTCTGAATGAGATGCATGAACTCTCCTTTTTTTCACTGAGTTTGAAGAACTTATAGGGCAGGCGTGTGTGCTATTTATTATTCTAACTTATGACTTGAATGATATTCTTATTTCTTTTACCCTTGACCATTTCTACATTTAAAAAAAAATAGGATTTGGGGGTTAATGTGAAGTTTCATTTATTTTTCTCCAATCAGGAAATATATCCAACAAGATGATTTTATATATTTTTCTAAACAAACCACTTTATTGCTCTTTAATGGGAATCTAATTTTTCAAATTGTATCTAGATTCCAGGGTTTTTATTGTTGCTGTTCATCCATTTCTCCAGAGTTTATTATATACATAAAAGTGAAAATACAGAAAATTTGTATTTGGGGCATAGATGCTCACCTTAATGAGTATTTATTTGGGCAGAAGAGGGTTTGCATAATTGAACAATTCATGGACCAGAGATAATTGAGCATTACAATAAGTTATGTCACCTATTTACAAATAGGAGCCATTAGCTCTCTACTTTGCTTACTGGAATGAACTTTTTAAACCAAATAATTACAAATGCACATTCACAAAATAAGCCTTTTTCAGGGTCAGTTCATTTTATCTACTCTGATAAATAATTCTGATAGTATTGTATGTATTTTAAAAATGAAATAAGCATTGCATCACAAAATCTGTTAAAGCATTACTATTAGCAAGTAAATACTTAAAATAATTATAAGGATCATAAAATGTTGAGCAAAACTTATTAACTTCAAGTTTTCTTCCTAGGAATTCCACATAACATTAAAAGAAAGAAAAAGGGAAGACAATTCATAGCATATTCTTATATTATAAAATTAACATTTTTGTCTTAACAAATGTTCCCATCAATAAAATACTTTCTAAGCAGAATATGCTTTTTCCTTATTAAAACAAACAATTAAAGAAAAGAGTAATTTGTCTCTGAATGTAGCAAGAGAAGAAGACGGCCCTTAGCAGACTTTTCTCTTTTTCCAAATATCTGTTTGATCTACTTCCTTACTTCTCTTTTGCATATTTAGGTTCTGACAATAAGGAAATTCACAGAAATATTCAAAATACTTATGAAGCAATAAGTCATGAAAAAAATCTCTTATTAAAGCAGCCAATCAGAATAGACATCTGCCAACCGGAACTGATGCTAGTTGATAACCTACACAGCCATCTACACAAGCTCTGTAGTCCCTAATGCATCTCCAATCTTGGGGGAACATGTGGGCTGTACCAAAGAGCTCCAGGAAGTGAGCGGCCCACTTCCTTAGCACTTTACAAACTACTATTTTGTGGAAGAAGATCTATTGGCAGTAACTTTTTGTTATACAAAGTCTAAAAAATGCTGCATTCTGTTTTCTTCTTTTGGAGATTTCTCATGCACGACAGTGCATTAGGTCCTGTAGTAAAGAAATCACAGAGTTGTAAAAAATCCATACCCTTTGCCCTGACTACTTTGTAATTGTTTGACCTTTTGCCTAGCACTAGGAGTAATAATATCAAGAATAAATAATGCAATCATAATTTTTATAACCTAGTAGCCTCAGCATAAAAATATCTTTGCAATTTCAGTTTAACATAAAGAATATCTTTCTAATATTAGAGCTTTGCAATAAAGGGGTGGAATGTCTCATGATGTAATGAGCTCTCTGTCATTTGGTGGCATTCCACCAAAGACTAGTGTTTGTATAGTAGTCTGATGTGTGAAAAATATATCTCTGCACTATTTTGGGGATACTGCTAAACCTCTAAAAAAGTTGAAAAGTCTAAAGTATATGATTTTTCAATGCCTTATTTAAAATTTTGTTTTCCATGCTCATCACTTTGTATGTTATTATAATAAATTAAATAATATAACAAAGGGAGTGATACCAAACATTTTAAATTATAATTATGTATAGATGCAATTCACTATATGTTACTAATTTATATTTAAGTCAATGTATACTATTTTTGTTCAATGCTAGTGATTGGAAATTAATTCAAGTCACTGAACTCAAATTATGCATATGTAAACAGCAGATTAAACATCTTTTGAAATGACTGACATTCATGAATACCAAACCATGAATAAGATGAACATGAGTTAATACCAAATAACAAAACACTAAGTTTTCAAATGCTTTTGTTCTCACATGCTTTTTTAATAACCCATCAACTATAATGTTTAAAATAGTAAATACTTTTGAAAATATAAATGGTAACCTTTATGTCAATTTCTACCATATATTTAGGAAAGCCTTATGATACGAATCACATGTTGGCCCTCTCTGAGGATTCGTGACATATGTATTAAGTTAGGTAAAATACATCTGCTTATGACCAAATGTCTTTCAATGTTATCAATATTCTTTTTTGGAATATTCAAGAACTATTGTAATAATGTCACATGAATAATGAAGTGGATTAAAAACCCCTGGACTTGAGAGAGAAAGAGAGAGACATGCATATTAGCAAAAAAGAACCTAAAGGATTCTAATAGCTCTGGTTGAAATAAATACATGAATACTCATGCATATATTAATGTTTGTGACATCAAATGAATGGTAAAGTTTAACATCCTTGAACTACAACGTAAAGTTTCTATAAAAAGATAATATATTTTCTAACCACACTAAACATTTTTAAATTCCCAGATTTCATTGAAAGTCCTCAAACAATTATACTAACCACACAGAGCCATGGAAACAAAGGAATCTATTTGAAATACTAGGAAAAATTCTGAATCAATACCATGGAATACCTATGGTGCTAAACTGGAAATTATTTTAGACTTTTAGGAGTATGTTTGACTTTGCATAAACGTGGATAATTTCTCTGATTTACTTGACTTAAATGAGACAAGATTACTACGCAATGCTGTAACTCAATCATCATGCAGTCATCCAGGGGGAAAGTGAACCGTTCAGAAACATTTTCACATATGCAATTTGTATAAGCCATAAGGTTACAATTAAGAAATCTTAGGAATATGTATGACTGTGACAGCAGCAGTAGTATCAGCCCCTTTGTCTTCTTGCTCTAGACAGGAATATCCTCAAGGATAGAAGAATTGCCTGTTTTTGTTTTATGAGTCAATAAAGTTAGTATTTCTACTCTCGAGGTACTGAATTTTAAAAAATGATTCACAAGGCATAAGTAACTGTAACAATATGCCACTTTATACTCCAAATTTCTATCATCCAAAGCATCTAAATTAGGAGGATTTCACAGGAATTTTAGCATGCAGCTTTGCCCTAAGATCTCTTAGCACGTAATATAGAGTAATTTTCCACTCGCTCAAATTTTTTATGGAATAAGCACATCGCAGGAATATTTGTATTCTCAGTAGTTTATGCAGTCCAAATAATGCTGCTCAACTTCTGCATAATTCCCTACTTCACATCACCCACTGCAAGAGTTAAATGTATATTTTCCATGTGGTCTTTTAAATCGGGATTCTTTCATTGGTTTTTATTATAACTACTTTACTTATATTCCCACAAACATTTTCAGTTTAGATACCTTATTTATTTGTATAGCTTGTTAGAGAAATTATTAAAATATTCATTACTAAACTTCTGATAGTTCCTTAATGTTTTTGCTATGTTCATTTTATCCATAATCTCACATTCATTTCCCTTCTTACAGACTATCAAAATCATAGTGATGTATTTTATTAAATAAACAAATGCATATTAAGCACTACCATGTGAAAAATACTTTTTGGGGGAAGACAAAAAGATAAATAAATCCTGGGGTTCCTGACTTTGAGTCTAGGGAAAACATGAACATAATAATTAAATACCAGGAAAGCAGACAAAAACCTCCATGATGAAAGAGTCCAGGGGGAAAAGGAGAGATTATTTCCAATTGCGGAATTCTAGAGAAAAGTTAATGTTTCCACAGGTGACAAAAATACTCTGTGGAGAGGGAATCTCCATTTATCGGCAAGCAGAGTCAGTTTCACTGGGATTTCTGGCCTAGCAAAGTGTCTGGTGCAGTGTCTTCAATCCAAAATCAAAACAACACAGATTTCAAGAAGCACTCCATTTATTTTGGAAAACGATTTTTCTCAGAGTTTTCAATTTCTTCCTCTGTAAAGTAAATCTTTTCTAATCTGTATTCATGAGAACTTCTATAAGTTTGAGTAACAAATGGAATAATGTACCAAAAAAAAAAATCATTGAAAATTGCCATTTAAAATAACAGGACTTTTTGTCAAACTCTTCAAGTATATTTAAGATATTGATATTGATTTTTGAGTGAAAGTTCTTCAGAAATATAAAATATAAATGTATTTTTAAGAAGAGAGCCCCAATTCTAAGAAGATGTTAGAAAGTTTACAGGCTGTGAACGTCAGAGATGCATTTCCCCTTATTTTTCAAGACCTAATAAGTGACAAGCAGGCAAAGGATATCCCTTAGATCCGCCGTCCCCAACAACGGGGACATGGACCAGTATTGGTCTGTGGCCTGTTAGGAACCGGCCACCAGCAGGAGGTGAGTGGCAGGTAAGGGGGCAAATCTTCCATCTGTGTTTACAGCCGCTCCCCATCACTTGCATCATCACCTGAGCTCCGTGCTGCCTCCTCTCAGATCATCAGGCTTTAGACTCCCATAGGAGCAGGAACCCTTCTGTAAACTGCTCATGCCAGGGATCTAGGTTGCACCCTCCTTATGAGAATCTAATGCCTGATGATCTTAGGTAGAGCTGAGGTGGCAATGGTAGCGCCGGGGAGTGGCTGCTGAAGGGGTTTTCCCTTCATTCAGTTCCCGATGATCACATGATATTTTCCCATTTTCAGTAGAAATTGTTACATTAGGCAAACTATTTAAATATTAACACGTTTTCATCAAATATTAACTTTTAACACATTAGAGATCATTTACATCTAAAGGATACCATAACAATGTAATAGTTATGGTGGCGTGTAACTAACGGTGCTTTGTAAAAGTGATTTTACTCCACATTATCATTAGCAGAGAGGTTTGAGTGCATAATAAATGTAATGTGCTGGAATCATCCCGAAACTACTCTCAGCCCCTGGCCCCGTCTGTGGAAAATTGTCCTCCATGAAACCAGTCCCTGGTGTTAAAAAGGTTGGGGACCGCTGCCTTAGATTATTCTTTTTATTCAGAAAACATCCAGTGTAGCAGGTACCCAAATAAAATAATGTTTCATTCAGTGTCATTTCCTTTTAATGTTAATGCGGAAAAAAAATCAATTCCAACTAGAGCTGCTGTCTGTGTGGAGCTGTGTGCATTCTCCCCGTCTTTGTGGGTTTTCTCCAGGTCCTCCGTTTTCTCCCACATCTCAAAGATGTGCATATTCTGTTCACTGATGTGTCTAAATGGTCCCAGTCTGAGCGAGTGTGAGTGTGGGTGTGAATGTCCAAGGTTGTTTCCCACCTTATGCTCCTAGCCATTCCTAAACTGGAATAGGTGGGTAAATAATTATTCACTAATTATTCACTAATCTTTCTTTATGTATAGCTGACACTAATTTCAATGTTTAACATTAGAAGTGTTTTGGTCTTTATTTAGAAGTTTGGTGATGTTTTTGTGATCAAATATATATCTTAGGAACTTAACTCTTGTTTATATCAGTTTAGCCCATGGTAAAATTGGTTTCATTATATGTCCTTTTGCTTAAAGTTGTAGTTTCCCAGAACTTATCAGTGATGTTAAGTGAGGATTTACTATACTCCAAAAAAAGAAAAAAAGAAAAAAAAAAAGAAAGAAAGAAAGAAAAGAAAAGAAAAGGACTTTTAAGGCATATATATCATCATCTATTTCCTCCCCAGCTTCATGCTAGGGAAGGGATAAAGCCAAGAAATTTTACCATTTGACATCAAAAATAAATCAGCTTATTCTTAATGATAAGCTATAAAGCACGATTTTTAAAAAAAATCAATGTAAACAAGCCAGAGTCCAACCAGATTCAGTCTTTATGTTGTTGAGGTCATTCCCTTGAACCATGTAACTACGTTCCTAGCACTATAGTTGACATTCTCTCTCTTAGGACTCCTTAAATTCTCTAAATCATGATTTTCTACCTTAACACAAATCAATTTAAATTTGTCTTACATTTTCCTGCTCAAATCATAATTCTTCCCTAAAACCCATAGACAAGTCCAATGAGTTACTAATACAGTTGCCAACTAATCAAAGGAATAAAATCTAGATAAATCAAAAATGAAAATTCATCAATCTTTTATATTTTATTGGTTAGATTTTAAGTAGTTTTATACTATTAAAATACAGGCTGTAATAAATTTTAAAATCTCTAAAAAATAACCAAAATATAATAAAATCACATTCAAAATGAAAACTTGAAGGTTAGTAACTCATTCAAATTCACATTAATGATACTTGTGAACTTATGAAAAATCTAAAACCCTGAAAATAGTAAAGTATAACAGACAAAAAAAAATCATTGGGGGTTTTCCCTTCATTCAGTTCCAGATGACCATGATATATTTTCATTTTCAGTAGAAACTGTTGCATTAGACAAACTATTTAAGTATTAACAAGTTTTCATCAAATATTAACTTTAAACACATTAGAGATCATTTAAATATAAAGGATACCATAACTTAAAGTAATACAGTTATGGTGGCATGTAATTAGCGATGCTTTGTAATAAGAGATTTTACTCCACATTACGTATTCTCAAAGAAACAGAAAGGAATTTTTCCAAAAAAAGTGATAAAATTTATCTAAAGACTATGAACCAACCAATGTTTTAGAACTTTCTTCAGAAATAACAGGGTAATATGTTCTCTTTCAGGCACCACTAAATGTACTGGGAAATTCAAATGTAGTTTTTACAATTTTCCAGAAAGAAAAATTAGGGAAAAGCCAGCAATAATAGTGGCTTCCAGCTTAGGTTAAAACAAAGAGTTGTCTGCTTCTCAATATTTCTATGTAATCCTAAAAGAAACAAATGTGGGCATATTCACTTAAAATAAGCAAACATCTCTTAATTATTTCCACTTTTTATTGCCCTCCTTTAACAAGATTGCAAAGTTCATTCACAAGCTGTTTGACAAAAACATGGGACTTTCAAATCAACTATTGTAGGATTCCTCCTATAGTACAGTCATACAGCTGTGTACAATACAGAAATATAGCAATACTTTGTTAATACTTTAGAATACAAACATAGCAGGCAAGACACCTATTGTAATCACAAAGAAATTTAACCTCGAGTTAGCAAAATAAATTCTGAACAGGATTCTTAAAGTTTGTATATTCTTACTTCTAAAAAACATCATCTTGAATAATAAAGGTCTTCTCTTACCACCAAAGCTTTGATTCTGCATTAATTAAACACATTTAATTTCTTTTTTATTCTTAACCTAATTTCTAACCTAGAGCATTAGCTTCATGTTTTTTTCTTTCTGTAAGCGTTAAACTGATGCTGCTAATTACAATAGCAGGGCATGTCTACAGCGTTATCCAGAGCAATCGGAAACATTTGAGGCTCACCTGATCTTGCTCAATTACAAGTAGAAAATGGATCAAAGCAGAAATTTTTTGTAGACATATAAAAATTTGGTTCTTAATTTTACTGATACTGAGTTTCTATGCAATAGCAATTTTGTTGTTGTTGTTCAGATTGTCTGGGGATATGTGGGTGCTTCTTAAGCTTTATGTTAACACAATAAAACCAGTGCTGCTTCACTGATCTCTCTGACCTGGGGTAACTGCGAACCTTAGTCCTTGTGATATTGCAAGGCTGAGCTTAATTCCAAACTAGAAATGTCAGGTATTTCAAATACTTGCAGTACTTGAATTTTTAACATATTTAGTGGAAATGAAACAATGATGCAAGAAGATTTTAGCAAGAATATATTTCTAAGATGTGCTTTTACATTCTAAGGTTATTTTTATAAACATTTGTAAAAGTATATCATTCAACATAATAGCTGGGAATTTAAGATCCTGTAGGAGTTATTTTTTCCATTGATCATGAATGAAAGTCATTATAATTAATGGTGACTGTGTCCACCTCAATGAGCAGCTTCACTCTTTTTTATTTATGCATCTGAACATCTATTTATGCATCTGAATAGGCTAAGTTAATTTCCCTGTTTATATCACTCAGATGTCTCGATGGCTTCTTCACATTTGTACATTAATAAAGAACCTCAAATAACACAGTACAATTTTTTAAAATTTCATTACTGGTGTGCTCTCCTGATTGACAGTTATATGTAATCTTTATTTTCATTAGGAAAGTTTGTTACATATATATGGTGTAAAACTAATACAAAACATAAACCAATATCAATAATCTACTAGAAATATTTACCTTGGCAATTCATTCAGTGCTAATCTGACATGTATCATTTCCAAAGAGCTTACCTCTTTGGAGTACATTTCCCAAGTCAGCTGGTTTATGACTGCATTAGACAATGGAGAAACTGGTACGAGTACCTTTTGGAAGGCAGTGGGAAGAGAGAAGCCACGGTATTCTCACTTTCATATTTGCTTAATGGTTTTCAACTGTGTCTTCTCTGTGGTTCCAGCTTGCTACTGACATACTCATTATGTTTCTAGCTTTGCAAGGGTGACCCTGGTCTCTAGTAGCTCCACCCTACATCCCTCCAAACAGAGAGTGGTAGTAGCTTTCTGCTCTTTTATAAATATGTTAATTAGTTTTTATTTTCCTGATTGAATTCTGATATACCAGTCTTATACATTATTATTAATATAGTGATATAAAAGGGTATGATTTTTTTGATCACATGTTATATATCAAAATATTGAGATTTGGAGATATTAATCAAATTTCTTAAATCATGTTGATGGTAACTGATGGAAATTGAATTTGAATTTAGATTAGTCTGCCTCTTCAGCCAGTACTTTTAAATATAGAGCATGTGTTTTGTATAGTAATCCACATATTGATTAAATAACAATCTAAATTTTTCCTTACTGGAGCTAAGCCTTCAATAATCATAATATACAGCTAAAACTAGCTCATACTCTTTTGCTTTGTTAGAAGGCCTTCTGGTAACACAGTGTCATTTATGTTTTGGAACACAAAAGGGTGCTGGGCTGCAGATGGACTCTCACTCAGGGCAATATTAGGACCCAGAAGACCTGACAGGAGATTATGTTATAAACAAGCAAGAGGTCATAGTAGCCTCCATCAGAGTGATGGTTGTGGAGTGATGATGATGTTCAGATTCTACGATATATTTTGAAAGTATAGCTAACCAGACATTTGTACTAATTAAATGTGAGATTGGAGAGAATGAACTATTGCCATCAACTGAGGTGAAAATAACAGTGAAAGAAGCATATCTACAGGAGTGCAGGTGGATTATAAGTACAGTTTTATGCAATGCTAAGTTGTATTCTTAACGATTACGTTATGCTATCGTGAAAACTGGCTTTCTGGTGACAGAAATGTGGCTATCATGTAAGCACCCATATGTATTATTGTAATCTACGGAATTTAGAAAAAATTTAATCCAATTTAGCAAACCACTGGGACCAAAATAATGTCATTTGAAAAAGTCAGATTCAAAAATGGAACAAAATCATCAAGGATGCCTTAAAAGTCTGGGGTGATGTCACTGTGTAGATTTCTAAAGACCCAATTCTGGGATGACCTTCCCCAGCATTGGACATGCACAGTAACCCCCCTGCCTCACAGACCTGAAAGCCCACCAAAACGTATAATTTAATGCAGATTAAAAATTTACATAATTTATAATTAAGCGTAACTTATTTTAGGTACTCAGCATAACTTGTGTGTAAATGTCTATTTTTTGCTCATTGGCTGTTAATCTAAAAGCAGATTTTTGCCATCTTTCTACCATTTGCCCCTTTATTGTTTCAAGCCAAGTTCTCAAATAGACAGGCAATTCCTTAAATACTGAGGTGAGTTTGCCAAGGAGTTTAGTGTAAAAATGAGTTCATATATAGTATATGACAGTCTATAAAAATGAAACTGGAGCAAAAAGAAAAAAGTATATATGGAATACATTGCACATGGCTATCATAAATCCAAGCTCAGGGCTTGTATTCCAGACACACAGAATTGCCGCTCCATGTGTAATTGAGGCTGCAGATTCATTACAAGTCCTTTCCCAGAGACTTTACTTTCTAAATCAACTAAAAATTTCCTGTTTGCTGTCATCCAAAGAAAACTATTTTGTAAAGTTCTCTCCTCTTATTTTGATGGTTGTGAGTGTTGGTAGCATTTTAAATATTATGTTAGTATTTCAATATTTGAAGGTAATCTTATACTTAAATGCACATAGTGGCAACCTTTTAAAGCCAACTAAGTACATTTTATCCATTTCATGATCCATTGTGTTTAGAATTAGGAATGGTTCATTCATCTACTAAAATAATGGAGGACTTGCTGTGCTTTTGCAAGTTTAAACACGAAGTCATAAAACACATAGAATATATTTCCCTTTAAAGGTCTCTTACCCACATTTCCAGAACAAATAATAATTGCCACAAAAGCTAGAAATTATTTCCAGCTGTTTTTCCAATGAGAGAAATGAAATTTACCTGGAGAGTGTTGACTTTCCACTAAAAGTCCAGATGATAAGTAGATAATTATGCTATCCATTGTCTTTCTTGGACGTGGGATCTCACGTATACTTCATTTAAGGCCTGGACATTTAATTCCCTTAAAGAAAATACCAAATGGGGGCTTCCATCTCCAAGTTTATGACCATTCATATGTCACTCATTGACTGAGATGTGATGTACTGATTTTACAGTTTACTAGTTAGACACTATTCTAAATACTGTTTGTTCTATAATGCTGAACAAGCTGCCCATATCTACTCTCATAATCTATCAACACAAAAAAAAACAATGAAAATACATTAAAAATTCATTACACTAATATTCTGGTAAAGGTAATAGTTGTTTACTAAAGCATAATAAGTACTACCCTTCTTCAATACTCAGAGAAATATAAATATAGTTTAAAATTAAGCATATATTTGCAGTTACACAAAAAAGGAAAAGAGAATAATCTGATGCCATAAACCTCAAAAAGTGATGACAAAAGAAAATAAAACAGTAGAATTTCAAGTTTCATGGCATTGCTTTTAACTTTCTTCCCACACTCCCCTGCTTAAAACCATGATAGCCAAAAAATGTGGTTAGAATATAAAATATTTGTTCTGAACAAAAGTTAGTTCAGAGGGGAAATTAAACAGATCTTAGAAGAAGGCCAAGGAGATGCTAAACAAAATATGTTAGTACAAAGAGAAAGTGTGGGCAAAATTCTTTAAATGTCATCCAAAGAAAATGAAATGACAAATGAAATATGCAAATATACTGCAAAATAAAAAAATTAAATAATAATTATTCAGTCTGGGGAAAAAACATAAACCAAGGAATGGAAGGTATGATTGAAACTACTATTGTCTTACAAAGTCCAGTTTCCCTCCATAGATGAAAGTCCAGTTAAGGACCACATTGTCCTTGTAATCAATTGTGTCATCTATGTAACTAAGCTGCTGCCAATAGGGTAAACAGAAACAACATATGGAATACATGCCTCTCATGCTTAAGGGGAAATCTCTGGCCCTGCATGTATGTATTTTTCCTTCTGCCTGAGAAGAATGTCAATGGCTAAAATGAACTTAAAAGTTATGTATTGAAGATCCAGAGTCATAATTAGTCCAAGTCCTAGAACATCCATGTAGAGAATCACCCATCAACCTGGGACATCCACTCTGAGTCATCACATAAGAGAAAAATAAACCTATACCTGGATTGAACAATTATACTTTGAGAGTTTCTTTATTATGGAATCTAGTAAAATCTTAATAAACACAAATGAAAGATTTGCAGGAGAGCTTGATGTAATAGAAGAACAGCAAAACAGAAGAAACAACCAGTAAAGCAAGACATCAAAAATTAGAAATTAAAAAAGAGAATGAGCATTTTTTCCAATAACACAGTTGTTTATTATTATCAAGTATTATGTACTATACGTATATTTTTGCCTTAAAATCTATTTAAATTATAAGTACAGTAATCAAGTTATCTCAAACATAGTATTATTTGCGAACAATAAAGTTCTGATGTATCTTTCAGTTTACAGACAATTATGATCATTATGACACTTCTGGAATATTATTAATACAAACACCTTAAGTGACAATCACTCTTAGGTTATCTTATACATAACACTAAAACATGCTGTAGATTTGATTTACTTTGAGGCCCGGCTTCTTACTTATCTTCCCAGAGTTAGTTACCCAACTAAGGGAACACAATTGCCATCTCAGATCTTGGGGGGCGGAGTCATTGGCTTTCCATGGACCACATTTCTTGGGAATCTTTTAGCCATAGCACTAGACTAGGTTCAGTGTGTCTCTGCTGAAGCACAAGAGAAATGCAGGATACAGTGAATGTCATCAGCAGGACTACAGAATGAGAATGAGTTTTTTGTTTTTGTTTTGTTTTTTAAAGAAGTGCTATGAAGTTAAGGGAATAAAGTGCTGAAATAAAAGGATAATTAATAAATTTAGAAACAGAGGAATAGGATAGTAAAATAGTGAAATGGAAATTCTGATACAGAGGTAAGTCCTGAAATAGTCAGATAATCACATGAATACAGATAAATTAAAGCAGTTAGAAGATAAAGGTTGTGCAATTTAGGCTGGGCACTATTACACCTATAATCCCAGCACTTTGGGAGACTGAGCCTGGAGAATCACTTGAGGCCAGGAGTTCAAAACCAGCCTGGCCAATTTAGTGATATCACTGTCTCTACAAAAGAATTTTAAAAATTAGTTGGGCATGGTGACACACACTGTAGTCCTAGCTACAGGGAGGGAGGTTGAGGCAGGAGGATCGCCTGAGCCTAGGAGTTTGAGGCTGTAGTGAGCTATGATCATGCAACTGCACTCCTGCCAGGGTGACAGAGTAAGACCCTGTCTCTAAAAACTAAAAATAAAAAAAATAGTTGTGCAATTCCGGTAATACAACATCAGGAGAACTTATATTCCTGAAACAGAGAACTCAGCAAATAGATGTGAAATTATTCAATGATGCCATGTATGAAAACATTTCTGAAATGAAGGAAGAAGCATCTATAGATTGGGTGGCACATCATTTTCCAGGAAAAGTTGAATATGGTAGAGCTAATAAGGGATCATATCCTAACTATATTATTAAATATCCAGGATAAAGAAAGGATTTTTAGTCACCCTGGAAGATTAGTAAAGACACTTAAAATAAGAAAAAATAAGGCTTATTTGAGACTTCACTTCATAATATTTAATACCAGAAGCTAATAAATCTATGTGTACAAAGTTCTGAAAGGAATAAACAAGGACCAAAGACTTCTTGGACTCTGGCCAAGATATTACTCAATTATCAATTCAGGTAATACAGCTCCTATAATCTCTCTGTGGAAAAAAGAATCCTGAATGATAGACAAAGATCAACAAATGAAAATATAAAATAGACAATGAAGGTGTTGACCTAAGAAGAATAGTATGTATGCATACACATACCAGAATATTTATAACACAAAACTATAAAAGTAATGCTTACAAAACAGAAATAATTGTCTTAAGCTGTAATAACAATATATCATAATTCATGTAACTGTTGTGAGAAAGAAGAAAGTGATAAAGTTGTAATGTATTTCCACCCTGTTATCTTGTTTCAAAAGTAGGAGCAAACTAATAGAAAAACCAAGCACACAGACCACTTAGATCCATCACACAAAGTATAAAGAATGTAGAAGAAAGTCAGTAATATCTAGTACACAAAGAATAAATCAACATGTTTTAGAGCCAATGGAAAGATAAAAATCTGGACCCCAAAGTTTCGAAAGGAGTTGCCAGTGATAAATTCTGATTCTGATTCACTTCAGATGTTTTCTGCTTTCCTCCCTGCCTTGCCTTGTAAACATAGACTTATAAACTTAAAGTTGGAATAGTGTTAATTCAAGCTAGTTTAATATGTGCCCGAGACCATCTCCTCTGGGCCAAGTGTTCCCCACCGATCTTAGAGTTTACATAATATAAAATATAATAACAAGTCGAGGCCCATACACCCAGCATTAGCACAGATACCATTTATCACCCTCTTCAGGCTTACACAGCCTGATGTAAGTACATTCCTTAACCCAGGTCTGGAACAAGAACAAGGATCAGTTACCTAGATGTCTCAGGCAGTCATGTTAATAGGCCTATTAATAAGCCCTATCCTGCAGCTAATTACCTCATCATTTATAGCCAGAGTAAATTGATACTGTAAAAAACTGAAACACAGACATTAAAAAAAACACACACATGATGACTCACCCTCATAATGTGTTTCATAAACCCCAATCCTTATCAAATAACGTATCCTATAATGAAGAAACATTTATCTGAAGTTCATCAGATCCTTTGGTTTTTCCTGTTTCTTTTTCTTCTGTGTAATTCAAATAAAATTGAATTGAATGTTCATTATGTAGCTTATATATTATTATCCCATTTTAATAAAATAACATCATATCTTTAATCCATCCATGTGTCTGCCTAGGATGGGAAAGTATATGGAATGGCATCACCTAACGTTAATGATGGCTATTTCTGGATGATTTTAGTAATGATGGCAAAGCGCTGTCTTTCAAGTTAGAGAACTGATTAGAGTATGACTCAGATTCTAATACTTTTACTTCTGTGGAATAACAAGAATACTCATAGGCACACATGTTCAAGCTTACTAATTTTTGAAGCTTCCCTCCGTCTCTTTGCAGTAAGCAGGCTCAAGGGAGTCGGGAGGAGGATAGCCACAGCCAACGGGCACGTTCCACAATCTCACATAGGCAGGGCAATTAGCCAATGCTATTGAAGGGGGCATATAATGGTTAATGTTTTTTTTTTTTTATTTTAGCATCAGGATCATATTTACTCTTTTTGTTTTGTTTTGTGTTTTTTTTAATTTCTGCATATTGTGGGGTACAAATGTTTAGGTTATGTATGTTGCCCTTGATCCTCCCTCCTCCCCCAAGTCAGAGCTTCGAGTGTGTCCATCTCCCAGATGGTGCGCATCACACTCGTTATGTATGTATATACCCACTCGCCCCGCCCCCCTCCCACTTGCCCAACACCCGATAAATGTTATTCCTATATGTGCACTTAGGTGTTGATCGGTGAAATCAATTTGCTGGTGAGTACATGTGGTGCTTATTTTTCCATCCTTGGGATACTTCCAGTTAGTAGAATGTGTTCCAGCTCTATCCAGGAAAATACAAGAGGTGCTATATCACCATTGTTTCTTATAGCTGAATAGTACTCAGTGGTATACATATACCACATTTTATTAATCCACTCATGTATTGATGGGCACTTGGGTTGTTTACAACTTTGCAATTATGAATTGTGCTGCTATAAATATTTGAGTGCAGATGTCTTTTTTATAGAATGTCTTTTGTTCTTTTGGGTAGATGCCCAGTAATGGGATTGCTGGATCAAATGGTAGATCTACTTGTGTGTCACCTAGACTGGGCTAAGGGATGCCTGGATAACTGGTAAAATATTTCTGGGAGTTCCTGCAAGGGGAAAGATTAGCATTTGAATCAGTAGTAGTTTAAGTAAATAAAATCATACTCAATGAGGTGGTGGGAATCATCCAATCCTTTGAGGGCCTGAATGGAACAAAAAAAGCAGAGAAAGGGCAAATTTTCTCTCTGTGCTTGAGCTGAGACTACCACCTTCTGCCCTTGGACAACAGCATTTCTTGTTCTCCAAGTTGAGTTTGGACTGTAACTGTACCATAGGCTGTCCTTGGATTTCCAGTTTGCGGAAAGGAGATCAGGGACTTCTTGGCCTCTGCAATAACGTGAGCCAATCCCTAGTAATTCTCTTTCTATGTTTGTCCTATTGCTTCTGTTTCTCTGGAGAATCCCAGCTGATACAGGACAGAAGTGGGATTTCGTATTGGCTACCTACAGATCCCACCACGGTAGTCAAAGTGTGAGAGCTCCTTAGAAATTCAAATTTGAGGCACCACTCAGAAAAGAAGGCCAGTGCCCAGGTTATTTACTTTTCTACTTCATTCCACTTCATTCCAACCAATTAAATACTTGTGTTCAAAGTTCAAAGCAACATCTACATCATTATAAGTAAATTGTTTATAACTCTAGGACTAGAAAATTGAAACCATTTGAAAAAAGTCTGAGATAAAATTCAGCCCCAGGAAGATTAGTCTAGTATATCCTTTGGCACTATCCTTTGGATATATGGTGATTTTCTTTTTCACTATTTTATATTTATCCTTTCTGCATTGTTTGCAAGGAGTATGTATGAGTTTTAAGTAGAAAGAAATTGTTCTTTAAAAATAAAGACACAAATAAACATACAATTAGAAATTATGGCAAGAACTATAAAGCAAAGGGGCAAAATGCTTTGAGGAAATATAAAAATACAAACACACACATATAACCTTACAAGAGCAGGAAGTGTCTGTCGCCACCTAATCCCAGTGACTAATTTCAACATCACTAATAGTGGAAAAATGAGACTTTGTATATCTCTTTGTGTGATGCAATAAGAAGTACAAAATACCATTTGGTAAATACTATTGTTCAACAGGTTTATTCTGATTTTGATCAGCCTTTATGTCTAACTTCTAGTTTCAAATAATAAAAATGATGAAGGAACAAGTTAAATTATACCTTGGGGGCACAGAAAAATCCAGAAGTTGAGATGAGATACTTTAGAAATCAGTTTACTCTTCAAAATTTCAGGGAAAAATAAAAATAATAAGACTGTTCTAGATTAAAAGAGACTTATGAGACACACTGACAAAAATACACATGGCCTTAATAGGATCCCATTTTCAGCAAACCCATCTGTAAGATGTATTTGGGGGACAGTTGGGTATTAGATGGTATTGGGTAAATTTTTAAATAATTTGTAGAAAACTTTATTGTGATTATGTAGGTACGTAATTAGATGGGATACTTAGAGCTAGAATTTATTATGTCTATTTTGATCTAAATTAATTCAGCAAAAAAAAATGGAGGAAATATGAGAAATAGTAACACTGGGTAAATCTAGGTAATGCATGTAATGAGGTTTCCTTCTTCTCTTCTTCTGTTTATAAGTTTTTATGATAAAAAACAGGAAAAACAATGTAGATATGGGGCAAGACATACACAGCACACACTGCAAGAGCTTCCACATGAGTCCATGACATATATCATTGCCCAATTACGTCAGTCCTTCCTAATGACTCAAGACATGCCTCCTAGTTCCTTCTCAACCAAGCACTTCTAATAGGTAGGAGCATTAGGTTAAAGTTAGCACTTGGTTTAAAAATAAGCTCTTTTCCACTCTTGTGGTAAAGAAATGTTTAGTGTCATGGGCAGTTATTCATTCACCCACTGTACATGAAAAAAGGTAGACAAAATAAAACCTCAGGTATATGGTACAATTTTTATTTTAAAAAATGTATGTATATAAATACAAAAATGAAAAGCTTATATGACAAAATGCTAATAATTGTTACTACTTGGAAGTGGAATTTCAGTGATCTTAAATTTTCTTCTATTAATGTTTTCTGAAGTTTATACAATGAATTCATATTTCTTTTATAAGCAAAAAATTGCTATGTTTAAATCATTTTATAAGTATTAATCCAATGGTAAAAATTTATTTTGACAGACACATTAACAAATAATGCCAATTTGCTTTTTAAAATTGTATTTAGTAAAACTTTTTATTTTAGATTTTTTTTTAATTTTTGTTTTAATTTCAGCATATTACGGGGTACAAATGTTTAGGTTACGTATATTGCCTTTGCCCCACCTGAGTCAGAGCTTCAAGTGTGTCTATCACTTAGATGGTGCACACTGCACCCATTAGGTGTGTATATACCCATCCCCTCCTCCCCCCTCTCGCCTACCTGACACCCAGTGAATGTTATTACTATATGTGCACTTAAGTGTTCATTAGTTAATACCAATTTGATGGTGAGTACATGTGGTGCTTGTTTTTCCATTCTTGTGATACTTCACTTAGTGGTGGGACTGCTAACTAGCACAACCTCTGTGGAAAGTAATACAGACTTACCTCAAAGAGCTACAAGTAGAA